>RJWT010047273.1:0-11320 GCA_004365215.1 Cuniculus paca | reverse complement strand
TTCAGGCTGGCCTTGAGCTCACTTTGTAGCCCAGGCTGGTCTTGAACTCACAACGATCCACCTGTCTCAGCCTCCCGAGTGCTGGGATTACAGGCATGAGCCACAACACCGGGCGGAAACTACGTTCTTTAACACTATTTTTTCTCCTTTATTTTCCTAACAGAAAGTAGAAGTTTTAAGAAGTACAAGGCAGTAGTTTAAAAGTTTAAAGACTTTTAAGGAGGAGAGGCTCAGCTCCATGCATTTGTCACTGATGCAGCTGCTTCCCTTATTACTCAGCTTTTACTATGGGCATCTTTCTGACCGCTGCCCTCCCAGGTTCATGAAAACAAGGCAACTATGCCTCCAAGCTTGACAACAGCCCTGCCCTTGAGTATTTTCTTTTTTTCTTTCTTTCTTTATCTTTTCTCTTTTTTTTTTTTTTTTGTCTTTTTGAGACAGGGTTTTGTCACGCAGTTCAGGCTGGCCTTGAACTCACTTTGTAGCCCAGGCTGGCCTCAAAGTCAAATTCACAGTGATCCTCCTGCCTCAGCCTCCCAAGTGGTGGGATTATAGGCATGTACCAGTACACCTGGCCCTTCAATATTTTCAAATGAAGCAAAATAGAATTTATGTTGTCAGCATTTAGACTAATACTGATTATGATTCCTATCTCTCTGTACTCCTGACAATAGATAGAGCCAAAACTGTATGAAGAAAACCCCAACTAGTCAAGACAAGACCTGCAAATATCGTTAACTTTTTGTATCTGTGAGTTTCATATTTGCATATTCAACCAACTGTGGATTAAAATTATTTAGAAAAAACTTTCTCAGCAATGAACACCAGAGACTTCTTTCTTCTTATCATCATTTTCTAAGTAAGCAATGTAACAAGTATTTACCTAGCCTTTACATTGTATTAGATATTAAAAGCAATTAAGACATGATTTAAAGTATATAGGAAAATATGCTAGGTGATATACAAATGCTACATTTTTTTTTACAGAAAGAATTTGAACAACTGTGAATTTTGGTATCTGTGAGAAGATCCTGAATCCAGTCTCCTGGATTCCAAGGCTTGATTGTACTCAGAACATAGCTAAGCAAAGCTCCCCATTAACAACCTTTTCTTTTCTGTTCTTTTAAAAACAAAACTATTTTTCTTTTCTTAACTCTTCTGCTATCCAAGCGCATTCTTATGTAGTGGTCCACTTCTCACCCAGCTAGGCTCCGCCTCCACCCTTACTCTCCCCTCCCATGCATTCCCTTCAGGTTCATTTGTACCTGTTTATTCTTCTTTATTTGGTCAGTAAAGATGCATAAAGAGACTTCTGGTTTCAGTTTGGTTAAAGAAGTAAATTATTCAAGACACTTGCTAATGATGGTTACTCGACTTTATTTAAAGGAGCCATGGCATTAGATATAGGCACCACTGCAGGGAAGTCTTGCAGTGGGAGACGCTGGACACAGCTCCAACTTTAACAAGAGCAAGTAGGAATTCATAACCAACGCAGGGCGGAATCAGTGAGTCTAAAATCAGAGGAACTGTCATGGAGCAGGGATTTCTGGTTAAAATGACTTGATTGAATTTTGGCTGACAGAAAGTGCTAGATACAAACCTATTTATCAGAATTCTTGGTCAAAGTAGACTCTACAAGGGTAGAGAAGGGAGGTCAAGATCAGATGTAGTCAGGCAGGGGATTCAGAGGAGTCTAAGAAAATGTTGGTTGAAAGTAGAGAGTACCTGTCAAATTGTTTGCTGAAAGAGCTTGGAGGTTCACATTCCCAGCCTCAGAGCAAGAAAAAGCTGAGCAAACTAAACTTCATTGCCTTTTCTCAGACCATCAGAGAACTGTAGTCACAGCACACCCATGGTACGTTCTGGAAAGGCAGTGTGCTAGCCAGCTTTCCATCACTGGGACAAGATGCCTAACATAAACTGACTTTATGGAGGAAAGATTTATTTTTCAGTGCAGGTCACTTGGCCCATTGTTCCTGGGCTGTGGTAAGACAGAGCATCATGGCAGAGGATTTGGCAGAGGAAAGCTGCTCACTTTGTGGCAGTCAGGAAGCAGAGAGAAACAAAAAGAGCCAGGGAGACAGGAAGAGGCTGTGGGCAAGACATACCCTTCAAAAGCACAAGCCCAGTGATGTACTTTTTCCAAAGGGGGCCCATTTCCTAATAGCCCATTCAACAGTGAACTTGTCAACGGATTAGTCCATGGGTGAGGGTAGCACTCTATCTTGCCACCTCTCAAAGCCTCACTCTGACAGAGTCTTTGGGAGACCCTTGATATTTAAACTGTAATAGGCAGAGGCAGGAGAGTACCAAGTGAGATCCCTTACCTGGAGCAGAAAGTTCCAGAGCCTCCAACTAACATGGGTAGTTTCCTGGTCATTTTCATAAATTTTTTATGGTAATTTTGGAGTGTGAGCCATCCTGACAGTAAGAGATCCACAGGGGTGTGCAGTCTAAATTGAAACCCACACTTTTGTAACTTTTACCTCCAGGAAGCCAACTAGGTTCTGAAGATACAGGATCAAGAAAGAATCCTTCGGGGCACTGGCAGGAGGAGGGGATGAATTACCATTTTGAAACATGGCCAGGATAATCTTTCAATAAAGTCCTTTTCTCTCACTAAAATTCTTTACTAGAACCTTATCTTATCCCAAGAAAGACATTTTCCTGCCTCCTCTAGCCTGCCTGTGTCACTTCAGGGAGGAAAATAGAGCTAATACATGCTTATGAAAGTCTCAACCCAGAAATACAAGTCCACTAAAGGACTGCTATAAATTATAAGATTATATTAGAATGGTTCCCATCCCACACACTTAAATCCACCAGAAAGCTCAAGTAAAATAACAGAAAACAAATAAAATTACAGGTGAAACAGCTGTTAAGCAGATTCTATTTAGAAGTACAGCACCTTGGGCGACAACAATGAAGAACCACAGACTAATCTCTACCAGATTAACATAAATACTCATTCCAAGGCCTCTTGATTTAGTTCCTATTTACCTGATAAGATCACTCCACCTTTCAACCAAAAAAATTGCAAATTTAAAACACCATCTAAAGCACTGAAACCAGACTCCAATATTATTGGGCAATTTAAAATAACCATATTCTCCATGTTCAGAGTTCTACCAGAAAGGTAGACGATTTGGAAGAACAGAGGAGTAATACAGCATAATGTAAACATCAGTATGGAAACTCAAAGAAGGAACTAAAGGAAATGAGAGAAACCCAAATCACTCTCAAAAATGAAGAACATGCTTTTAGTAGGTTCCACAGTAGATGGACATGGCCAAAGAAAGATTCGGTGAGCTTGATGACTGATGAAAGTGTCTTGATTACCTTATGTGCCACATTGTGTTTGGCACTAGTGATGTTGACTGACAAGTGACCTCTGTCCCCTCGTTACTGTCTTACAGCCAAGCAGAGAATTCAGAACAAATCTGTTATGGTTTGAATATGTCTCCCCCAAGTTCATGTGTTGGACATTTAATTCCCGTGCTCATAGTTAATGGTATTTACGGGGCAGAGTCTTTGGTAATTAGGATTAGATGAGGTCGTGAGAGCGGGGTCTCCATGATGACATCAATGGCTTTTTGGGAAGAGGAAGAGAGACATGAGCTGGTCCGCTTACTCTTTCTTGCCTTGTGATGATGCCTCTGCCTTCCTATGTAGCCAGAAGGCCCTTGCTAAATACCAGCATCATGACATTGAACTGCCCAGCCTCCAGAACTGTAAGAAATAAATTTTTATTTTTTATAAATTACTCAGTCTCAAGTATTCATTCAATTAAAAAACAGAAGACATAGATATCATCCATTCATCTCTCAAGCCTGTCTTGGCCTGCCCTTTCCTCTTCACTGCCTACTACCATCTTGGTCCTGGCCTTTAGCTTTTAGACACTGCCTGTGTTGCTCTAACACTTCCACAGCTGATCCAACCTTTCAATCTTGCCCCATTTCCATTAGTTCTTTACATTGCTGCCAGACAAATCAGTCTCAAACATAAAACAGGCTGCTTTCTCCTCAGTTTAATGAGTACTTGTTGTTGGGATAAAGTCCCTTTTTCTAGGCAGAATATGCAATGCTGACCTCTGGCTAAAGTTCACACTTTTGCCACTTCCTGGCTGCAATTTTATGTCCAGACATATTGAACTCTAAGTAACTTCACATTGTGGTCTGCTGAGTTTCTTCCCCTTAATTAATGCCTCTCCTCTTTTGCCTTTCCTGCCTCGCTTAGTTGTCTAGTTTATCCTGTAAGACACAATTCCATGGCCAAGGGAAGTCCTTTTGGCCTTCTCTCCTTTCTCACTTTATCAGAAAGGTGCCTCCTCTAGCTATCTTAGCACTGATCAGTCTCATCTCTTTTCCTGCCTATTTTGCCCTGGATTCAGTTGTGGTTCTTTAGAGGCAAGAATCATGTTTTCATGTCTTTAGCCACCATACATTCAAAGAACCTAGCACTTCATCTGACATAGAAATTTTTCGAGAAGGAGGCAATGATTAGATGAATATTGAAGCAATATATTAAAGAAGAGAACAGGTAAACATGAGAAGCCAAACTATAACTGGAACCTTGGTCAAAAACCAGTCTGGATTCCTGATAACAAATAACTGAAGTTGACTCTGGTTCACTAAAGTAGAGATAATTTTCTAGAAGGGTATGAATCAGCAAGATGGCTAGTGATCTTAGAAAGACATAGGAACGGCCCACCCAGGAAGTGAGCCTGGTGTCCCTAGAAACTTTGCTTCTGGATTGTCACATCCACACTGTGGACTTAAATTGGTGACTCAGTCACTTGTTTATAATTCAAAGCTTCAAGGGAGACTGACTCACCATGTTTGGGTGTTGTCTGTGATGCAGCTATGGAGGAGGGACGAGGGAAGAGCTGCTGGTTTCAGTTCCCCTACTAGGGATGATGTTACCATGTTAAATACCCAAAGAGAGAAGCCACAATTGTGTAGTTTTCTTGAAGACCCATGAGTCTGTTTCTTAGGGATGCCATAACAAAGTATTACAAACCAGGCTCCCTGGACAGCAGAAATGTGTTTCCTCTCAGTTCTGTAGGCTAAAACTCCAACACCAAGGTGTTATCATGACTGGTTCTTTCTTGAGTGCTTTCTCCTAGCTCTGGTGGCTACTGGCAATCTTGGCATCCTTTGGCGTGTAATCTCTGCCTTCATCATCATGTGGGGCTCTCCCTGGGTGTCTACATCTCTGTGCCCCTTTTCTTATAAGGGCAGTAGACATTTTGGATTAGGGCCCACTTTGTCCTAGTATCGCCTCATCTTAACTTATTACATCTACAGTGAACCTATTTCCAAATAACAGTAGATCCTCAGGCACGGGGCACTGGGAGTTAGAAGTTCAACTTACCATTTTGGGGAACATAATTTAACTGTAACACATTTTCTACATCTGTTTTCTAGCTGCTCAGTGGTTAGCAAGCATAAGGAAGTGAGAATATTTTCTACCCAATGTGCAAATGAGGAAATTGCGAATAATGTAAAAAGACAAGAAAATAACTCAAAGATAATTGTCCTTTTATTGTCATCTTGGGTCAGCAGTTCTAAACAGTATCAGTAAATCAGATACCACCCACTCTACATATGTTTGCTGGTTCTAATAGTTTTAAAAATATGCCCACAGATTCTTCAGTACTGCTCCTTTTAGGGGTGGAGCCTATTTCCTGTCTCCTGAAGATGGGCTGAGTTTACTATTTTTCTTTGATAAGTGAAAATGTTACTTCATACACAATATACATATACAGAATTTGGGTTCTTTCTTTGCATAGAAATGTATTCATTTTATTAGATGTTTTAAGATTAAAGAAAGACAGCCAGATGTGCTGGGGCACACCTGTACTCCCAGTTGTTCAGAAGGCTAAACCAGGAAAATTGATTGAACCTAGGAGTTCAAGGCCTACCTGGACAATATAGTAAAACCCTGACTCAAAAGGGGGCGACATCTAACGAGGGAAGAAGCAAACTAAAGGAGGAATCAAATCAACAAATACAAAATTAATGTAAAAATTACTTTAAATTGGCACCCAGTCTGGATGACATAATAAGACTGTATCAAACTAAAAAATGTTTGAAAAGTTGGACATCAAGCTCAGTGCAAAGGCCCTGGGTCGAATGCCTAGTACCAAAGAAAAAATTTTTAGTGAAATAATTTTGTTTCCAGCTAAGAAAGTGTGAAAAAAAATTGGTGTGGTGCAGTGACCAAATATGCTGGATATTATTCCCTGGCTTATGTGTGTGTGTGTGTGATATTGAGGATTTATCCCAGGGGCTTCACACTGATCTACATCCCCCAGCTCTTTTTATTTTGAGACAAGTTTTCACTAAGTTGCCTGGGTGTGACTCAAACTTGTGATCCTCTTGCCTCAGCCTCCCACAGTGCTGGTATTACAGATGTGAGCTATGCCATGGCTTTTACAACATTTAAATTTGAGACTTAGAATTTGATCAGGCAGAATAACATAATATGCAAAGGAATTACGGCTCTTGTTATTGTCAGGGAGCTGGATCATATAACGAGAAATTTGATGAAAAATTGATTGATTTCAACAAAGGCTTCATGAGGACCCACTGTATACTTGGAATATATCTGTAGGCAAAACAGAGTTGTCCCACATGAGGGAAATTGCTATGGGAGAGAGATGGCAAACAGTAGGCACATAGCTTGTTAAACATGGGAATGGCTTTTGGGGGAGGTGTTTGAGGAGGGAGACCTGCAGGACAGGACAGATGGACATTCTGGGGTGGAGAGACTGGAGCATGTGGTAGAATCATACAGGGTGACTGGGAAGGCTTCACTGAGATTTTGCCATGCAGATGACTAGGAAAAGAGTATTCCAGACTAAGAGACCAGCAAAGGCCAGGCCCTGCAGGGACACTTTCCTAGCATGGAGGAGGAGAGTCCAGGAGGCCGCTGTGAGCAGGAAGGAGGGAGAAGGAAGGTGTTGTCTCAGAGGGGAATCTCTGGTGGTCAATTCCCCCAGCATCTGGGGAATAAGGCTTCACTCTGAAGGGAGCATGCCTCACAGAGCTGGATTCATAGGACAGGGAATTAAAGGAACCCTAGAAAGTTACCATTTCAGGAACTATTCATGTAATCCCCTTGGTAGCCAACAGTTAGGAAATGCCAAAGACCCTTGGATAGATGAGATCCAGATAAAGGCTAAACATAACTTTAATGAAGGTAAAGGTCACATGGCAAGGAAGCGAGACACCAAAAATACGTCATTGCTACTTTCTCCCCTGTGCCTGAGATCCATAACTAGATAGTAAGCTATTAGAAAGAAGTGAATCTTAACATTTGTGAGTGTGTATTTGTTTGCTAGGCCTGTCTTAAATGACCATAGACTGGGTAGTGGAAAGCACAAAAAGTTATTTTTTTCAGTTCTGGAGGCTGGAAGTCCAAGATCAAGGTGTCACCAGGCTGGGTTTCTGCTGAGGCCGCTTCCATTTGTTATTTAGGGTAGTTCCTTCTAAAAGTGGCTTGCCAAAAAACGTTGCTGGGTTTTATGTTGCTCATCTCTGCTTCTGGAGTTAGATTCCAAGTTCTTCTCTCTCAAATGAAGAATTGAATGAAATAAGCAAAAAGCAGTGACAAAGAGTATTTGAAAAAGTAAAAGTGAAGAGTGAGGAGAAACTGGTCCTGCAAAGTGAGCTTGGGCTGAGTAAAAGAGGAAAAAACAAGATAAAGATACACCTTGGAAGAAGCAGGGTGGAGTATCCTGAGGAAAGTCACAAAAGAGGGCTTCTTGGGCCACCTGCATCCTTATATGTTGTCTGAATCTCAAAGAAACCCGTGAGAACTTCTACATACAGGTCCTGAGAGACAGTGCTGGGATCCTACACTTCAGGTTGACATCAGGTCTAGGCCATCCTATTGAAAACCTGCTCAAATTCTCACAAGAAGTCCAGGGGGCTTTGAGAACTGCTCTGCACACATGTTCTTGCATGTTGTAATTAACAGATCAGGCCTACTTCCCCAGCCAGTTTTGCCACACCCTAATCTCCTATGTCACTTTGGTTGGGAGATGGCTCCTTCTCTTGTGTCCTCGCATGATTTTCTGTGTTGTTTCTTCTTCTCTTAGGGATACAAGTTCTGTTGGATTAGGGTCCATCCTAATGACCTCATTTTTACTAAAATTATATCTCTAAGGGCTCTCCCTCCAAATGCAGGACTTTGATCAATGAATTTCTGGCAAGCAAAATTGAGTTCATAATTGTGTTAGATTACCAAGTGTCATTTTAGGCATTTAATACTCACAAACTTTTAGAGCTGCATCTGATTTTTAGAAGTGTTCGAATTTAATTTTCTAAGTAGAATCCCTGGCAAACAATTATTTCACTGGAAAACTGAAATTTTCCAATTGGCAAATCTGGTATGAAGGATTAATGATGAATGATACCAGGTAAAAGGGAGGGGAGGTTAATAGAAGTGGGGGAATTTGGCAAAAATACTGAATTCCTAAGCAAAATGGCCAGGTTGGACCCATCAGTATACCAGGTGTCAATTGGAGATCCCTCTTTCCCCTCGGCATAGGATCTGGGTGTCATAACCTGTAATCTGTTATCCTGTATGGTTTCCTGCTCCATATTTGCCATTTGTCCCAATAATGTTGCCAATTCAGTTGCCAATGGGCTGGATGAAAAGGAGGTCCTCTCCTGTATGTCCCCCAACATGTGAGGGTGGGGGTCGGGGCCACTCCACTGCTGGGACAAGATGTCCATGTATGGACCCAGCCCTCAGTCAGGTATCTAGTCTGTACTTCCACTGACTGCTGCCCCCTGTACTTTTACAGGCATGCAAAGTGGCATATTCTGCTACTGTTTCTCAATCAGAGAATACTGGCTTTTGGCTCCTTTTCATAAGTATAACCAAAATACAATGGGGTGCTTCGACTTCCCCTGTTTTTGCCATAGGCCATACCCAGACCCAGTATCCTCTGTATTCACTGTTATGGTAAATGGCAGGGCAGGATCAATAACTCAGAGGGCTTATAGCTGCAGGACTGCCCTCTGAGTCCTGAAAAGCAGCTTCTGCTGTGCTGCAACCCACTCAGCTCCAGATGTTTACCAGGGGAAAGGATGGTGAGACGATGAGAAAAATAAAGAAGAGATGAAAGCTGGTCAGCTTTTCTCCTGATGGGAGAAAAGGAACTGCCCCCTCAATGTAGGTGCATTTGTTTATACATTTAACAACTTAAGGTCACATGATACCCCTTTGCCTAGTAATCTGCATGTATGGCAACCTAAGGGCCTGAATTTGAGGGCCCAGAGTCACTTGTTTCTGTGGCTTGCCCTGGACAGTCTTTGTTCTCTGACCCGGCTGGCTGGCTCCTGCAGGCATGGTGAATTTCCCCCTTCAGCAGGTCCCAACATCTCCCACTTTTCTGTTTTGTTGTACCATGGGATGGGTGGTCAGTTGAAGCTGGAGAAGCTGTGTTTGGAGAACTCTGTAGAAGATCCTTTTATTCTAGAACTCTTTCCATTTTGAATGATCTCTCATTTAGGCTACAGATTTCTAGTCCAAGGATTTTAAGTCCATGTATTTAGCAATCAAAACCCTGTACAATTCAAATAATCCATAACAGTAGTCAGTTACCTATGCAGCCAGCAATCATCAGAAGGTGTTAGTGATTTGAATTTCTTTTATAGCTAACATTTACTATGGCATTGTATTGTACACTTTGTGATTATACTTTTCTGTTGGATGTCCAAAACCAAGTGAAGGTGAGACCTGTATTAAATACAATCAGTTTCCTGCTATCTATCAAGGTCAGTTAAGTCTCCTCAAGAATACACTGGAACTATGCGCAGCACCTCTCAGCTTTTCTATCAGTGTCAGTCATCTGAATGGGTCAAGGCCATTGCTTGACCAAGTTGCTTTCTGTGAAAGCTTGGGAGATTTTTTTTTTTTCAGCACCAGGGATTGAACTCACAACCTCATACTTGCCAGGCAGGCACTTAGGCCATTGAGCTAAATCCCCAGCTTGGGAGATTTTTTTTTTCTGGTGACTCTCCTTAGGCACACTACACACTGATGATCACTTTTCTCTGCAGTCTCATAATCTTCTTAATCAGAAGACCAGGGACTCACCAAGTGTAGGATGATGCAACTGAGGTTCTCTTTTGTCCTGGGTCCTCACTGACCTCGGAGGGCTAGGGCCAAAATATTAGCTATTCTCTTAGTTCATCTATCTCTCTAATGTTTGGTCTCCAAACCTCAGCTGTTGAACATTCAGAAGAAAAGACTGATAACAGAACAGTGTAGTAGAGACAGTAAGCTTAACACTATTATTGTATCTAAATATCAAACACTTCAGAACATAAAATAGAACCATTATTTTTTAATAACCATGGATGTTTTAACATTTGAATACCTGAGAACGTTAACAGTTACATATTTTACACAGAAAATTAGAAATCAAAACCATACCTAATATTATAGCATGACAATCATGGTGACATTTTGTAACACACTTGAATTTGCATTTTTCCCATAAAATACCCCCTTTTGTTCAGTCATCCCTATCTAACACATGAGAAACTTTTACCTAACCTGATTACCTTTAGTAGGATGTACATCTCATAAGTTTTTGTTAAAGGCAGAGGTCTGAATCTGAAACAAAATTCTGCCACCATAAACAATCTGTATTTTACATTTTGGAAGACCTGTACATCTGGAGGCATGAATACATTTAATATACCATGAGGTTAATAACAATCATTTGTCATAGCCATATGAAAACCTTTGCATCAGAGCATATTTAAATAAAAAACCTTTGTATTTTTTTTTGACAATGACCAATGTGAGCATGTTACAGTAATATATTCTCATAACTTTAGTTGGGGTGTCTCCCATAAGGCTATGGGGCCTCTGATCAATGAACAAGAACTAGATAAATGTTACCAAGGCAGCTCCTTTCTTATTCATCAATCAGAGTTCTGTTCAATAATCTCCTCCATCAAGGGATTTTTATTTAATTATCTTAATATAATTTTTTGGTGACTTATGAAAAACCCAATCATAACATTTAACCCATCATTTATGAACAGTGAGAGATTCTCAAGTCATAATAAACAACAATATATATTATATTTACGCAACCAATTTAGGCATCATTTTGGCTAGCTGGGAACTCAGGTGGAAGTTTGCTTTTTAAATCTATGACCCAAATAAAACTTTCATTAAATGATCCAAAAATGCAAAGGAAAAGGAAAAGAGAAAAACTGTTGAGCTCAAATAAAAAAGAACAGCTATTCACAGAAAGGACAAATGGACAAACATGGATGGATGATCTGTA
>RJWT010047272.1:0-11343 GCA_004365215.1 Cuniculus paca | reverse complement strand
TTTCAGAAATAGCCAGTGTGAAGACAGGGTTTCAGAAACCCTGTCTTCACACTGGCTATTTCTGAAATTTATGAATTCTATGCAATTGCTTTTATCCCTGCTATTTCTTTCTGACACGGTTTTACGGTGTCTATCTTGGATAATTTTGCCATTCATGTTTTGAACCTTTTTGGTTAGCTCTTCCAATTTTTTATTTGTTTCTCGCATATCTACCTTGGTGAATTTGTACGTCAGTTTCATTATGAGGATGTTTGATATGAGGATTTGTTTAGTTAGATTCTGTTTTTCTGTGATGTGTTCACAGCTTCATTTGTTCAGATGTAGTCTTCACCCCTCACCTATTTAGTTTAAATAAGTTGTACCTTTTCATTCTTTCATGGGAAGAAAATTGCTCTCAGTTACAACAGCATGAACAGACCTGATCACCCATCACTTCTGTGTATTAAACCTTGTTTTTAGACTTTCACTCTTTATCAGTACCTTTGAGAGTTTCTACTATATTATCATTAGCACTTAGTCTGTGATGTGGAGGAAGATAAGGGAAGGGAAGAGAGGAGGAAAGGGGGAAGGAAGGAGGTGTGTCAGCAGGAAGAGAGGCAGATAGAGATAGGAGAAGTAACAACAGTTGAAAAATAGATAGGGGTCAACTCTACAGGAGGTCTTTTGTAGTTGGAGTGGAGGGCTAGTGTTGAAAGGTTTTAGGAAGATATTTGTTGGGACAGTGGGTAATTCAGGGTTGAAGAAAGCAGTGAGCTTGTCTGAGCCTTTTAATACCTTTGTGATTAATTTCATTTGAATCTTCTAAGCACAGATCTTTCAGGGGTTACCCCAAACTGATCAAGCATGGTACCGTTCAAGTTAAAGCACTGGTCTGCTCCTCTTCTCCTTTTGTTTAGAAGTATAAGCACCTGCTATATACACAGTGTTTCCCCCAAAATAACACCGAACTGGAAAGACCCAAGCAGAACCAGTCTAGCTGATCATTACCACAGCGATGGCCAGCATCATGCAGACAATCATACCTCACTGTCCTCTTGCTCAGGTAAGGCAGAGAGAGGCTAGTCAGTGCTTGCAATTTTTTTCTGGTTAGGTCTCATTTTTGGGGAAACATGATATGTCACATAAAAGGTGGAGAAGAGGTGAAGAAAAACATGGGCATAGGTAAAGTAAGGAAGAACAAAGAGAATAGAATAGGAAGGACAGAAGTTATTATGGAAAAAGAAGAAAGCTCGAGAGAGAGCAGAATACATGAAAAAACTTGAGAAGGAAAAAGTTAAAAGTAGAGGAACATTGATACGGAAAACAAGAATTGAAGAATAAGAATAATGAAAAGAAACGAGAGCGAGAGAGAGACAGAGAGAATCAGAGACAGAGAGATAGAGACAGAGAGAGATAGAGACAGAGAGACAGAGACAGAGACAATCATCAAACAAACAAAAAACAAACCCAGCGAGGAGCACCCAGAGCAGACACTCAGCATGCAATGCCTATGCAGCCGCTACGTCACAGAGCCTGCGTGTCCTCATGGCCTGCTTTAGTTGCCTCTGTTTGCAGGGAGCCATCGGCTGCTCACCAGCCTGCCCAGGAGTGGAGCCAGGTGGCAGTTTTCTTGCCCCCACATCTCCAATGCAAGCCTTGCTTAGGGCGCGGTTGACTGCAGTCTTCTGTCTCTGGCCCACGACTGACCCAGCCACCACAATGGACTTGAGAAGAGGGGGATGCACAGTAATTTTCCCAACACTGAGCCCTCCTTCATCTTTGGCCAGTGTCGTCTGACTCCTGCTCTCCCTGGTTCTGTGTGAACCCCTGCGCTCTCACTTCAGAGGTTTTCTGCCTAGGCTGTTACCACAGGTTCTCTGCCCTGGCCTAGCCCGTCTTTTCTTTCGTGGTCAGGTTCCAAAGTGACCCTCTCGCAAGCGCTCCCCTTTCCAGCCAGCAGAACCTCTCCTGGTCCCTGGGCTTAGTTCAGGGATTCTTATTCCCTCAGGGTGATGGTGGTCACCACTCAAGGTTTCCTGCCAACTTGGACTTTTCCAGTCTTTGTGGAAATGACGAGGAAGAGCTCACCGTGGGCCGACTGCTGACTGCTCAGTCTCACTCCCTCCTCTGGGTCTCCAGGGATGTGAACTGTGGTTCTGCTGGCAAACTCAGTGCCGTCCTGCTGTGGGCCATGATTAGTCTCTGTCTGCCTGGGGGCTTCCCTTGCCTGCAGTGAGCTCTGGAGAGGGTGGCACTGGGACACAGCAGGCCTCAGTGTTTGGAGGAATGGTGCGGAGAAGGGCTGGCGTAGAGTCTATCCCAGGAGTGTGGCCTCTGTGGCTCTAGCTCATTGCCTCAGGCCATTAGGGTGCTTCCCCCCACCCCCCCAAAAAAACAGCTGTCCCCAGAGGGTGCCAGGTGGAGTGGTGCAGCCCAGCCATGGAACACTGATTCCCTTTTCAGTGATCCAGATATTTGGTTTGTTCTACATGGATTCCCTTTCAGGTTGATTTTCCGTGTCTGGGTGTGATTACCTTCCGTGTTTCAGAGTACCTGCGTTCTCAGCACCTCCTCTAGTCAACCATGGTGGAGCTCCCTAGGGAAATTATCTTGACCCTGCATGTCTTAATTCCTTCCTCATTGCTGGGACAAAATACCCAGTGCCCAAAATTTAAAGAAGGAGAAGTTGGCTGGGGATTTAGCTCAGTGGCCGACGTGCCTGCCTGGCAAGTGAGAGGTCATGAATTCAATCCCCAGTGCCGCAAAAAAAAAAAAAAAAGATAGGTTTATTTCAGCTCCTGTTTCACTTCATAGTTGGCTGGCTCCAAGGCAGGACAGCATGGTAGAGAAAAGCAGAAAGAGATCCAGGGAGGAGCCAGGAAGGGACATATATCCTTCCAGGCCCTCCCTGCAGTAACCTGTGTCTTCCAACCATGTCTTACCTCCTAAGAGCAAATCAGCTCTAAGTTCTGTAATTCAGTCACCTGCCGAAGGTCCCACCTGTGACTGCACGAGGCTTTAGGGGAACAGTGGGTTATAAACCATGGCACCAAATTTTTACAACCAGCATGCTGGCTTTACTTAGATTGTATGTTTATTTGGGGAGCTAGGAGAAATAATCTTTCCTAGAGGATTTGATATAGAACACATCATAAAGAAGGACTACCATTTCATAGAAGCACAAGCCTAATAAACACCGCCATTAGGAGACTCCCATTGGAGTTTTGTAGTTATGCAAAAGTGGGCCCTTGTACTAACTAGGCCAAGTGCAGGTCATTGAAACAGAAGTTCATTTTGTGTTTTAATTGATAGGCTGGACATTCGGGAAATGAGCTGGATCTAGACCGAGGGAGTAAGAACTGACCACCAGAAAGTCCCAATGCTTTCAGCTGAGCAGACTCTACTGTTGGGTTAACAAAGCCAAAACTCAGTAGCTTAAATTAACTCCTGTGCTATTATGTTCACAATTTGTAAACTAGTGGGCTCTCCCATGTGGCACAGGCTAGGGTCGCCTGTAGTGTCAACTGTCACTGGGCTGAGCTGGAGGCCAGCATGAAGTCAGTTCCCTTCACAGTGGGACAAAATGCCTAACACACATAAATGAAAGGAGGAAATGGATTATTTGGCTCATGGTTTCAGAAGTGTGATCCATGGTTTGCTGACTCCAAGGCAGGAGCATCATGGCAGAAGGGCATGGCAGAGCAAAGCTGCTTCCTTCATGGTGGATGGGAAGCAGAAGGGAGGAAAAGAGCACTGGCGAGAGGTACATCCTGCAAAGACTCAGCACCAGTGACCCACCTCCCATGGGCCCTTTCCCTAATAACACATTCAATTATAAACATCAATGGATTAATCCGCAGGAAAGCTTAGCACCCCATAATCCAATTGCCCCTCTAGGAGTCTCTCAATCTAGTCATGTTGTCAGTGAAGATTAACTGGCAAAGGTGCAAGAAGGCTCTACTGAGCCTCTGTCCCTCCCATGAGTCTGGGTCTTTCATACAAATCAGTCCAACATCTTAGATGGCCAAGGGGAAGCTATCAGCCCTGGAATCTGGCACAGCAGCCCCTGCACCATATTCTGTTTGTCAAAGCAGTCACAAGCTATCCACCCTCACAGGGAGAGACGGAGACCCTATCTCCCCAGGAAGGAGGCCAAAGACTGTGACTATCTAAAAGCTACTCTGTGTGCCATTTCATTTAAAGTTGGCTTTTATTTGTTACTTTTCTGTACTCCACCTTCTCTTCCCCCAACACCTATGAACTTCAATGATACATGCTTACCTGAAAGTGGTAGAGACAGAGTTGAGAACAAGAAACCTATAAGATCATCAAGACAGAGTTGTAGAAAGAAAAATGGGGGAAGGGAAGACCTGGGGCTTCAGTTCAGAGATGGAGACAGAGACAGCCAGAAACAGAGGCAGAGATGGTATCAGAAAGTTGTAAGAGTTTTACAACATTCTTATGGGAAATACTCCTAGGGTTTCAGTGTTGAATGTCCTGTGTATCCATGACTCTCCAGTATTTTTAAAAGAACTCTAATTTTAATGGAAACAGAAAAAATGTTCAGTTCTAAGTCTATTGTCTTTTTAATCTCAAAAATGAAAACAGCTCAATGTTGCTGGACTGTTTCATTCTTGCTCCTAAGAAATTTCAGATTGTTGGCTGCCCAAGCAATACATTCCTATCCTTTTCCTCCTGTCCCATTGGAAGGAAGTAGAGCTAGACATGCCTTCTCTGTGCTATAATGATGTCATTTAAAAGACAGTCACATCATCTGAATGTGTTATTATTTTGCTTCAACCTTTAGACTAAATCACACAGCCAAACACTGATAAAAGCAATGATCTGAGTGTACCACACATATGTGGAACCCAGTGATATTTCATTCATGTCTTCTTCAACCATGAGAACAGCAAGGGTAGGAAATGTGGTAAGTCAGAGATTGTTCTATCTTATTTAATATCTTTAGATGCTCAAAGATTTGCATCTGAGTTTAAATGGAAATTCAGAGAACATTTAATTTAAAGTCTGAAGAAAGTACTCTTAGCGTGAGGGCTGTGTGCCACAGCCGTAGACGTAGTGAGTGACAATGACTGCTGTTCTTATTTCTGTCCTTGGCAGCGTGACTTTATGAGACCAAGATATGGCCACTGCGGGGACTACAGCCTACAGCACAGGTGTGAAGCAGAGAGACCCTGTGCGGAGCCGTCCTTGTTATTAACCGAGCAGTGGGGTCTGAGAGCCCTGGAACTACACTAAGTAAGGGATGATTGGTGTTGAGCTTTTGGAGAGAGGAAAAGGTTATGTTCACGATAACTCAGGAAAGATATGAGCTGTGTTTCTCACAGCACCCTTGTCCTGTGCACCAACTGGGTCAAGACCATCAGTGTTATCTGACCACACTGTGCTTTCCTTGTTGAGAATGAATGTCTTTGCCTTCTCATCTATAGAAATTGGGTTCATTTCTCAAAAACCCAATCAAATGCTCCCTCCTCCACCAAGCCTGCCCTGCACCAAACACTGCTTTCTTTCATGCTAGCGAGAAGGAATAAAAAGCTTCCTGGAAGCTCTTATTGCCTGACCCTTCATTTCTAGCTGTGTCTGGACTTACACTGCATGCAGGTTTGGATGCATGTTCTCTATTCCATGTTAGACAGTCACCCATCAAGGACAGAAGCTTCTGTGTCAGGGGAGACCCAGAATAGTGCTTTGCACCCCTTTGTGTGTTCAGCTCTGTTGCTGCTGACTCTGTTCTTGCACATGTGGCCTTTCCTGTTCTCAGGGCCCCTCCTCTAAAGATCCAGGGGATCAGCTTCAGGTAGATTTTCTGGTCAGGCATTTGCAGTAAGATGTGGCATCTTATCGGAGAGACAAGAAGAAAGGACAGGCTATTCACTCTGGTTCTGTAGAGTGTGCAAAACTTCAAGTGAGATATGTGCATGTGTGTGTGTAAGAGAACGATGGAAAGAGTGGGCAAACAGGAGATATCAGATGTAAGTATTGTGCCACATAATCATTCAATAGATTTGCATGTTTTTATTTTAAGCATTTAATATTTAAACAACTTTAAGTTTGGTTTTTCTTTTGTACTCCTCCTCTAGCACAGATGTCTCACAGTGATACTGGTCCATAGTTTGTCAGAAATGAGGGGCCCAGCAGGGGGCGAGCCACTCCCCATGGCTTCCGGCTTCTGTGACCACCTGAGCTCAGCCTCCTGTCAGGTCAGAGGCCAGATTCTCATAGGAATTCGAACCCTACTGTGTGTGAACTGTGCATGTGAAGGATGTAGGTTATGCAAGCCTTGTGAGAATCTGATTTCATAACAACAAAAAGTGCACAGTGTAAAATAATAGAAATAAAGTACATGATAAATATAATGTGCTTGAGTCATCTTAAAACCACTCCCTATCCTGGGGGGTCTTCCATGAAACTAGTCACTGGTGCCCAAAAGACTGGGACCACGGCTCTAGTGGGACCCAACCCCCTTCTCCCAACACACACCACTGTTGTTAGTTCCTTCAGACCCGGGGTCCCTGGTTCTGAGTCAAGTTGAGGTCTCGGTGGAAACACATTCAGTGTCACTTCCACTCCGAGCGGTGGCAGGCCATGCACTGTGTTCAGGAATCAGATGCTGCTCCTGGAATGCCATTTGGGAGGTGATGGGCCTGCAAGAGTTTACAAAATAAGTTTGATTTTAAGTAATTGGCAGAGAATGAAGACTCAGTCGTATCTCAGGAAGCCTCTTATCTCAAAGTGACAAGGTTAATGTGCTCCCTTCCTAGCAGCCCAGGCGGCAACACTCTTGGACCTCTTGGTCTACGTGCCGAGTGGACATGATCTAGGGTAAAAGGAGAAACAAAGCAAAATGAGTTGCATAATCTTGTTTTTGTGTTTCTAGCCATCTTTTAACAGCAAGAGCAGCATATCAAACTACAATGAGACACGGTTGTCCTCTTGGATGGACTCTTTTGGTTTCTCTTCGTGGTCAGATTTTACTCCAACCCAATGGCATCTCTCGAAGTGTCACCATTCCCCTTTCCCTCCAGTTCCCTCTGCTCTCTCAGGTTCTGCAGCTTGGCAGGAAGCACAGCGAATGCCAGCACAGGGACCAGGAGGATGCTAGAGAATTCTTCCATCGTCAGAGGTGAGAGGGCATGAAACAGGCAGAACTCCACGGATTAGCACATACACAAGTGCCTAGTCATGGACACACACATGGCCCGGGTGCCCATCTCCAGCCCAGCCCAGCGTCAGGGACCAGGACAGAGAGGGAGAGTTGGACCCTCTGACTCAGCACAAACACCAGTGCCCAGCTCCCTGGATTTATCACAATGTCTGAACTGGATGCTAACAAGGGAATCAAATATTGGCTCCTTCATCCCTTATCTGTAAACTTAGATTTTTGAGAGTTTTCCATCTTCCCATCTCATTTCCTAATGTTTAAGTCACTTTGCTCTGCCCAGAAACCCACCGCAGACGTGGATGAAAGATGTTGACCAACCCAGTCAGCGGTGATGACAAAGCAGATGCCATCCAAAGGGGTGGGGAGTGGCCAGATTCTGAAATCCTGACCCAACCCCACATCGCCTTGTGTTGCATCCACGAGCAGATGCAGGGCTATAAGCTCAGGGAAACGTTCTGTGCTTCCGGCCAAGCTGAAGAACCTCCCCTCCACAGAAATCACCCCCAGCCAAGCAGCCCTGCTGGCCAGCACCTGCCTCACCCCACCTGAGTTATGCTCACCAAGGCCAAGGCTCGAGGCTCCTAACACTCAGTCATCAGGGAACCAACCAGGTTCCGTGTTGCTCCTTCTGAGCTCAGGATTCAAGTCTCCTCGACAGGTAGAATTGTAATTGTCTGCAAGTTTTCATTATGTGACTCCTGAGCTAGCTGTCTGCCTTCGTGAGATGCAGTCACATCTATTGGATCAACAGCTCCTTGGTTTGAAGCACGAGGGCTATAAATAGGAGCCAGGGACGGACAGCGCGTTTCGTGCTCGCTTGTGCAGTTATGAGCAGGAGCTGTGTGGGCACGGAGCTAGGGAGCAACAGATCTAAGAAAGGGAGGGTGGCACTTGCCTGGGCCAACGTTGGGAGCTACAGGCTGCCAGGGGAAATTCAAAGCTGCTTCTGGGGAGAAATCAGTTGCTAGCAAGTATTAGGACATATATAGGAACTATTCACTGATTTCCTTTAAAAAATAAAAACCTTTTGCATTTTGAGATACTTTTAGATTTGCAGAGGAGTTGTAAAAATAATAGTGCTTCCATAGTCCCCAAATTCAACATCTCCTAATGTTAACACCTACCGAGAGTACAGCACAAACCAAGGTCCCAACCAAGACGTTGAGAGCGGTGCGATGCCATCACTCCAGCTGAACACTGCAGTCAGATTCCCCCAGATTTCCACACTTGCCTTTTCTCTGTTTCAGATCAGACCCGGAGAACCACCTTGCATTTATCGTCACGTCACCTTGCTTTCACCCAATGCATGGCACCTCCTTGTCTTTCCTCGTCTTTTGTGACCTTGACACTTTGGAGAGCAGCGGTGAGTGACTTTATGGGATGCACCTCTCTTAGGGTTTGCTGGCTGTTTTCTCGTGATTAAATGGAGCTGGTGCCTCTGGGCCCTTAGCAGGGATTAGATGAGGGATGGGGGGCGGTTCATGTGGCCTGTGTATTTTACAATGATAATGCTGACTTGATCATTAGACTACAGTGGTGCCTGCTGGAATTCCCCACTGAAAAGTTCCTTGTCATCAGCAGATGTTTCCATTGAGGTAGATTTTCAGGGCTTTGACAGCCCACTGCTTAGGACTTTGCCCACCAGGTTTAGCATTCATCAGTGGATCTTGCCTGGAGAAATTCCTGTTCCTCTTGGGTCCAAAGGGTGCTTTTCTATTTCCCTCATTCTTTCCACTTTTTTATTTGAAATTACTCTACAATGAATTGTTACTCCATCTTTCCCATTTATTTATTCATTCAGTTATTTATTTACATGGGCGCAAACCCAGCTGTCCGTTTCATTCTTCGGGGAATAGTGTGACAGCTCTACTCTGATTCACTTTCTTGCTCACGCCGGTTGAGCTTCTGCCACTGGCCACGCCCTCGGGTTGGCTTCCCACCCTGCCGCGTGACTGCGCTCTTTTCCCAGGAGCACCTCTTTATTTTCTGGCACCACAAATCTTCCACACTCATCTCGTGTGTTCTTTACTTCGGCCTTGGACTCAACCAGTGCTCCATAACCCCTGGTTTCCTTTATTGCAAAATAGAATTTAGAAACCAACATCTGGGTACTAGAAATGATAGTGGCTGCTGGAATAGCTTTGTCATAGTCCTTGCGTAGAACTAGGAAATGCGTGTGTTACACTAACCGATTCATGCACACGCACACCGCTGCAGCTATTTCTGCATTCACCGATCTGTCTGCATGTTTTATAAACTCAGTCCAGGTTGGTAATTCCAATTCCAGTCCAGCATCCACGGTTTACTCTAGCCTTTTTATCTCCTTATTTATAATTTATTTCTCTGGCTATGAGAAGCTTGACTCTCATGATCTATAATACACTTATTATTTATTTCACCATAGTACACCCATAGAGTGACTCAAAATTGGTAACTTACACACAAGGAAAAGAACCCTCAGCAAACTTACCAAATAAGTTGCAGTATGTTTTTAAATAGCTTTTATTGACTGTAGTCTTTTGTTACCTAGTCAACATAGTACTTCCAAGATGTGTAGGTCCACTGTCTCCTTCCACTGTCTTCCAGCCCTATCAGTGACTCACATGACACATTTCAGCACAGTTAGGTTGCTGTCTCACAGGCTGCATTTCCTCTTGCGTCCTCTTCCATCTACCCAGCATGATAGTGGGTTTTAAAAATTCAATTTACATACAGCAAACTCATTCCTTGGGATGTACAGTTCCATGGATTTTGACCAATGATAACTTTTTTCACTGCCCTAGCTCCCCAGAGAATAAGTCCATAGCCCCTCCCCCAAGATCCCTCTCTGTAATCACCCCTTACCAACATCATCCAAGTCCCAACAACCCCAGATCTCCTTTACACTTTTGTAGCTTGGTCACTTGTCGAAGGCCATGTAGAAAGCTGGGGATTTAGCTCAGCTGCATAAGCAGCTACCTGGCAAGCGCAAGGTCATGAGTTTGATCCCCAGTACCAAAAAAAAAAAAAAAGATCATGTATAGAGAAGTGTACAATGTGTAGCCTTTGGGGTTGGACTTCTTTCATGTAACAAAATGCATTTAAGATTCATCCATGTGGTACAAATCAATATTGTTCCTATTTACTCCAGAGTCATATCCCATTGTATGGATTATGCATTCTTCTTTGAAAAGCACATGAATTACTCCCAGTTTTTAGAAATCACACATAAAATTCTGTGAAAATTCACTTACATGTTTTTATGTGAACATAAGTTCTTGGGTAGTTAAAAGTGGAATTGCTGAGTTACACGGTAGGTATGCATTAGTCCCTCTAAGGAAATGCTCAATTACTTATCAAAGCAGTTTCCCATTTTACCTTTTTATCTGAAAACCACAGTGACTGAGAGTTCCAGTTGCACCACATGCAATGTGTGCTTCATGTTTGGGTGTAACTGCTCTAGGAACCAGGCAGCGGGACTGAGCAAAGTGTTACTTAGAGTTCCTAAGGAATGACGCTGATAATCATTCCTATATGTGTACCTGCTGTCTTTGATTATATGCCTGCTTAGAGCATCTACCCATGCAAAATACTAGGTCATTCATTTTCTTGTTTTTGATTTTTGAGAGTTCTTTATGTGTTCGAGGTACAGAGCCTTTGTTGGAAATGTTATTTGCCAATATTTCTCTCCCAGCTTATGATTATCATTTTATTTTTCATGTATGTTTCTTAGAGTAAAAGTTTTTAATTTTGAGAAATTACAATTTATCATTCTTTATGGATCATGCCTTGGTATCATATTTAAAAGCTCTTTGCCTGAGGGTCATTGAGATTTGCTCCTCTGTTTTCTTCTAGAAGGTATATAGTTTTATACTTTAAATGAATCTATGATGCACTTTCAGTTAGTATTTTTTTGTAAAAATTATCAGGTGTAGTTCAATATTTTCTTCATTTTTTTCTTATGAATACCCTGCAATTTCAATGCTCTTGGTTAAGGAGACCATCATTTGATTTGCTTTTGTACCTTTGCCTGAAATTAATTGGCCGTTGTATGGATCTATTTCTGGGCTCTCAAATGTGTTTCACTGATCTATGTATCTGGATTTTTGTCAATTTATGCTATTCTAGTAATTGTATATTCATAAGTCTTGAAGTCAGGTAGTACAAGTCTTCCAACTTTGTTTTTCTTTTCCATTTTTTTT
>RJWT010047271.1:0-11330 GCA_004365215.1 Cuniculus paca | reverse complement strand
AAAAAAAAAAAAAAAAAAAAAAAAAAAAATTCACTAGCTTTTGGTTGCAGTCTCAACTCATACTTGCCATAAAAACAAGTCTAATGTTAATTTTATTCATAGGCCATGAAATTAAATTGTATAATTTATTTTAGAATACTCTAAAATTGTTTACTCCATACAAATACAGTATTAGCAGTATTTCTACATAAACATACTAATTAAGAGAATGATTTTGTTTATATGTATTGGATATTATGTGATCTACTTATTTTAAGCTGGTTACTATCTAGGGAACTTTTTAAATTAAAGTATATCATATTCATAAAAATTTTTAAAAATTAATGTATTATTTAAGGAATTATCAAAAAAATACAACTTTAGAATATCTACCAAGTCATGAAATAGGTCATTTCTGAAATGTTGTTTTTCCTCTCTTCCAATTATTTAGTTTCCTTCCTCCTCCAAAAGGTAATCATCCTGATATATAATGTTATATATTAGTTGTGTTACCTTTAAACTTTCTTTATATGGTACTATACATTATGCTTTTTGTGTTTGACTCTTTTTGTTTAATAGTTCGTCATGTCTATTAATATGTAGTGTTTATATGTTGTATATATTAATATATGGTTACTCACAATTTATTTATCTTTGTTGTTGTTGGGTATTAGCTTGTATTCAGTCTGGAACTACTGAAAATAAGTTATGAACTTTTCCTTTGAAGTCTTTAGTGCACCAAAATGCATGCATTTCTACTGGAATTAGGTGTGAACTTCCTGGGTTATAGGGTTTGTTTGTGCTCAAGCTTGATGTGTAATCCAAACAGATTTGCCAGTTTTGTACCTATCATCTGGAAAGAAATTCATTTGTTTGGTGTACATTCCATCACTTGATAATATTAGTCTTTCTGATTCTAGCCATCCTGGTGTGCATAATAAAAATTCATTACCATTTTTATTTGCATATTCCTGAATCACGTAAGTTTCATCCACCTTTCCATGAGAGAATTCTAGTTTTCTCAAAGAACATTTACCTTTAACTATAAAGAATAAAGTTATCTTTATAGGAACATCTTGTGTTTTTCCTTGGGTAAGAGATATTAGTGGTTATAGATTAGGCTATGAATATACCCACTTGTTGTCAAATTCAGTTAGATTTTCTACTGGAAGACAACCATTGCAATTTTTAAGGGGTATAAAGTATTTTAGAAGAATAGAATGAAATAGGAAAGTATTTTAAGAAGCATACAATAGGCAGTCAATAGAGGCTGTTACTCAAAATGGCTTACCAAACAAAGTATAGCTTCCCTGTTTCCTAAATTTTCTTTCTAATAAAACAAGAAATAAAAGATAAATCTACAACATCAAATGAAAGTCAGTAGGTGTACTAATGCAAACCAAAAAAGCAAAGAGTTTCTGGAAACTGTTACAAAGCAAATGAGAATAGATTGACAGTGAACACTAAAAATACTGAGGAGTTATAAATCGTACACAGGCAAAGAGGAACTAAAAATGCAAGGATTCTTCAAGCACAATATCACACAATTAACAAAAAGTACAATGTCTGGGAGAAGGAATAGACATGGGATAATGAATGAAAGATGATAAAACAATCATACCTGAAATTGCTTCAAACTACTGGATTTCACATTTCACCAAAGGAGATTGTCTCAAGCACCATGATGTAGAATGAGATTTTCAAGCTCAGATTGTGCTTGAAGATATTCCTTAAGATCAAATCACATTCTATAATAAAAAGGACACCTGGTTTTTCAATCCTCTCATCTAATATGAAAGGAGAACAGAAGGAATATCTTTCTGAGATAAAGAACAGAAGTATCTTTCTGAGACTTTTCAGATCTTTCAAGACCTTTCAGGACTTTTCAGGACCTGAGACTTGCACAGAAAATAATGATGACATAATTCAAATTTCTTACAGGTCTGTTCCCTTGGTAGCAGACTTATTTCAATGCCTGGAGTGACCACATCATCTTTTTTCCAAACAATAAAACTTTTAAGCATGGTCAAAATAGTTGTTAAAATTTTTGCTTGGATTTAAATCTAGACTTAAATCAAGATTATCTGCAGTGATTAGAGACATGTAGTCATGCCTGATTCCACAGAAATAGACAGAGATAGTGTATTAATCAACTTTCCCACTGCTGGTAAACAACTCTGGAACTCATCATGTACAGGAAGAGAAATTTAATGTAGTTTATAGTTTCACAATATTCAGTACGTAGTTGGCTGGCTCTAAGGCAGGAACATCATGAGGGAAGGGCATAATGGAGCAAAGATGTTTAACTCACACAGCTAAGGAGTGGAGCAAGGGGACAGTGCCAGAAAGCAGTGAACTAGGGACCAGATATAGTACCCAAGTCAATACCTCCATGAGACACACAGACACACCCAGAAGTGCATTTTACTAATCCCCTCAGCAAGTCCCGAGTCAATCAACTTGACATATTTAAGCTTAACCATCACATTCCATTCCTTTTCAACTTGGTACAAAAACACATGTAATTAAACATGGTTAAACTCCAGATAAACAGAATAAGTTAAAATTTCCTCCTAATATTCTATAGCTAATATGCATACAACAAAATTAATACTTCCTTCTCTACTGTCTCCAGAGTTCCAGTATTTTTCAAAAATCCAAGTCAAAGTCTCTGTTATGGTTGATACATTGTGTCAACTTGAGAAGTTTACAAGTTTAACTGAGAGACTCAGCAGGTTCTTACTTTGTAAATGTCCTCATCCTGTGCAAGAGGAGGGTACAGGAATTTTGTGAGTTCTACAACCACCCTGAGGGGTAGTGTGGCCTGTGTAAAATATAAGGAAGTGGAGAGGCTTGCTTTCTCCTTTTTGCTCTGGCTGCTGTCTTGAAGTGCTGCCCCAGTGCCCTGCCACCCTGCCTTGGAGCCAGCTGATTATAGACTGAAATCTCCTGAAACTTTAAACTAAATAAAGCTTTCCTTGCTTCACTTTGGGTGTCAGGTGTTTTGTCCCAGCAATGAGAGAGAAAAGTAACCAAGACAGTCTCTTCTGAGATGTATGGCAAACTTTTAACCCAGAGCTTCTGTAGCTCTGGATCCAGTATTCAGGGTTCATAGTATTGAAATGTGAGATCCAGAAGGCTTGGGTGACCTCACCTTTACGGCCTAGCTTGTTGCAGCTTACCTGGCCTCTCTTTTGAACTGGCTCTACTCGAGGTCTGCACATTTCCTCTGCAGACATTCCATGTTCCCTGTGCCTTCAACTTCCTGGAATCTCTGCTGTGCCTTTCTGTTTCAGACCTACAGCTTCACGCAATGTGCCTCCTCAGGGGCTTCTCACCTGACTTTGCAGACTTTTCTTCAATATCTGGGTAGAAGTCTCCGTGACCCCACCACTCTGGCATTCTGCACAACCAGCATCATGGGGACAATACCAAGATCTGTTGTTAGCAGAACTACTAAGTAGACACCCTCAGTCCATGGCTACAGTGGTCTCTAAGTGCCTAGGCAGCAGAAAAGTGTGAAATAAATTCTGGGGAAATATCTCTCTAGAAAATGCTTCTTGTGGACATGTCCTAAGTACTCTTTTCTCAAATGAAAGTTTGTACTGCTTCATCCTTGGACCTAAAATGAGTGAAATCTTGCTGACTTCTGAGATGTTTGCAAGGCTTTTTCCTTCCTCTTCTCTGTAGGAAATATTGGTTTCTTTCTTGCAGAGCTAATCTCTTCAGCAACCACACCTTCCTTGACTCCAACTTTATGCATGGTTCCTCTTGAGCCAAAATTTAAACTTTTCTGCTCTGATTTTTGTCCCTGATTCTCACTAGAAATTTTCCTGAAAGCAGTCAACACTGTGTATATCACAGCTTGCACTTCAGGCTGTCTTGAAATTTGCTCTGCCCTTGGCCAATAGCCCTTAAACTTAATTTCTCAGGACATGGCCACAATGTAGACACATTTTTGTCAGTGTATGCGTGCCATCTAACTCCCTAAAGAATCACCTTTTCCCAATCAGAACCTTTATTCATCTGAGTTCTTACCACCAATCTGGTCTTCTGAGATTTAGCCTGATTTACCAGGCTGTGTTGACAGAATTCTAGGGCTTTTCTAGCCTACTTCTGCAAACCATTCTAAACTCTTCCTACAGATCAGTGCCAAAGGCTCCTGAACCAGACGTGAGGTAGAGTCACAGCAAAGACTTCATCCAGGTATCAATTTTCTGTTTCATTCAGAATTCCCATTGATGGGACATAACACAAAATACCCACAACTTAAAGGAGAAGGGGTTTAATTTGACTCCCAGTTATAGAGAGTTCAGTCCATAGTTAGCTGACACCTAGGGAGAACTGCATAGTTGTACAAAGATGATTAGTTAGCAGCAACTAGGATGCAGAGCAGGAAACAATGGCAAAGAGGATTAGTGAGGACCAGATAGAGTATCTAATGTGACACCTCTGTGACCCACCCAGACACATCCAGAAGTGTCTTTCCAAATCCCTTCAGTAATTTTCAAGCCAGTCAATTTCACACAATTAAGTTTAACCACCAAGATAGAGAAGGCATACTTCCTTAGTGCTTGTTGTTCAACAAGACAGTCTGAAGCTTTTGTTTGATAAGGAAAGAGAAAAGTAAAAGGACAGGCTTTGTGATAATGAAAGAGAATTGGACTTTGATTTGGGAAATAGGTGTTAAATCATTGTTGTTAATTTTGTTGTTTTGCAATTATGTTTTAAGACTTTATCTATTAGATTAGCATTAGGATTATTTATAAATGAAATAATGGCAATCCAGGATTTATTTTCAAATAGGTTATGAAGGCTTGGAGTAGGAGAAAAGAAAGTCATCGAGGTATATAAAACAAAATTGGCAATATATAGGCATTTGCTGAAACTGAATGATAAGTACATATTTTTGTACTTTATCTCTACCTTGGTTCATGTTTTAAAATGTGCATAATAAAATTGTCAATATAAGGATTTTTGAAGTTTCAATTCACAATATAAGACAGTATACAAGGAAAATGCAATAATATTTAGCAAAGTAGAATGAAAATAATAAATGATTAGGAGTTCCAAGAAGCTAAATTCTAAACTAACAATGAATAAATTTGAAAAATGGTTTATTTTGCTTTATGTGCTATGAAAAGTAGTGAATATAGGTTACAAGTGAATGTAAGCTAAAAATAGGACTTCTTGAAAGTCTGTTTGAGAAATGGTGAAGCTTGAAGATTTTCTCTTCTTTGACATTTATCCAAAGGTCTGTGGACAACAGCAGACCACCAGAGCTTTAAAAACTAAAATGTAATACAGAATTTTTCAACTTTGAGAGACATTGACACCAGCTTCTGAATCAGATGTTTCTTATTGGAAACAAAGAAACTAAGCAGATGTTTATATTTGTATGCTGAAATTCCAAGTTATCTTTTCTCTGTTAGTATAAGAGTGGGACAACTTACTGGACATACTATCAAGTAGTAAAATATTTTTATTTGAAGAATTTGAATTTATCATAAAAAATGACCTAAATACATGGACCTGAGATCCTCAGTGAGACAAAATAATAATGACACTTTATAATTAAACCTATAATCATTAAATTACATGCAAACACACACATACACAAACATTCCAGTTGTTTAGTGCCCAATCTGTGTATATTAGCATATATTGCCAAATTTGCAGGTATCTGTTAGAAGTCTCTAACCTAAATGACAAGCCAAAACAAACTAACAACAACATGTAAGTTAAAGGAAATAAAGTGTATGCAGGGAAGGGGAAACTGTTACTAACAGTTTCAGAGAAATTAAAGAAGGTATTTCATTCATGATATAAGTATTGCATGATATAAGTATAACTCTACAAAAGCAATAACCATAGAATAAGAAAGAGACCTTTGAAATTTAAAACATTGAAAAAGAAATTTAAAAATTAAATAAAAGTATTAAAAGATAATGATTTAGAAACTAGATATAGAAGATAGGAAAATTATAGGTGTAGTAAAAAAGAAACAATATCCAAAATAATAAGAAATGCTGAAAGGTTAACAGGAAAAAAATTCAATTTTAAGGTTTTTCTTTAAATTTACTGAATTGAAGAAGCATTCAATTTGATAGACTCATTAAGAGGTCAACACAATGGATGAATAGATATACAAGTTTAGTATCAATTTTCAGAATGCAAGACAAAAGATTTTACAGCAGAAACCAAAAATGACATAGTATTTGAACAAAAATGATTGATCTTGCTTTGTGGCAGAATAAACAACAATAAGCAATCAATAATGTCTTTAAAATTCTGTGTGAAAATCATTTCCAAATTAGTATATCTTGCCCAACTATCAAAATGAAACTAAAGTCAAATAAAGACTTTTTTTTATTTAAAATGAAATAAAGATATTGATAGGCCAATAAGTGAATAATTTACCTAGAATATATCCTTCTCAGGAAATCACTGGAGGATAACCTATCAGAATGAGATGGTAAAGCAACCCCCACCCACACACACATGCAAAAGAAATATTCAGGATCAAATCAAAGTGAAAGAGAAAGTGTGGCAGTAAAATAGTTATAAAACTGATATGGAGAAAATTCAATCCATGTTGAAGCTAGTCAAAATGCTGAAGGAGAACTATCAGAAAGGTGAAATTCTCATATTCTACATAAGCATTTAAAGTAGCAAGATAAGTACTATGTGAGCTTTAGGAAATTAGAAAAAAATTTTAACAGAAAAAAGAAATCTCACATGTTGTGGTATCACCCATATCCCATTCTTTTTTCCCTCTTGAGAATTCCATACCCAAGTGTCCTTGGAATTATATAAGACCATGTAACAAGTTTGGGCCAATTAAGTGTGAGCAGGAGAAACAAATAATCACTGTGGTCTGCAGTGTTGAAAAACCCTTGGGATTTCCACTCCATTCTCTGTTTCTTTTGCCTTGTAGATTATTACTGGATTCGAACAAACACAAAATCTACCATTCTGGATTGCTGGGCCCATGCATGAAAGATAGCCCTCTTGGAGGGTCACTTTAACCTGTGACAAATTTTGCATGAACAAAAGTCATTAAGATTCTATTGTTCATTACTATGGTGGGCATGTATACACTTATTAAAATCCATTACTGTTCTATCCAAAATTGTAACTACTGTAGACACAGAAGTTGTGCTCTGTGAGAGTACTGTGTGAGTATGTAGGGGATAATAGTCCTCGGTATTGCTGTAATTGGATGTTAAAAGGAGCACAGTTCTTCTCTTTTATAGTGAGAAGTCAAAAATAGTGCCTAAAATGTAGGGAAAAGACATAGGTCTATGTATCGTGCTCAGCCTTGATTCTTACTTCCTACTTTGATACAAAGGAGGACAAACCTCTCTTAATAAGCACATAAAAAAGATAAATTTTTCTGGCAAACATGAGGTCCTGAGTTTGATTACTGATATGCCCCCCAAAAAAAGATCAACTGAGAATATTCATACTGTTCTACTTTGGGGGGTATGACTATGAAGGGTCTTTAAGTAATTATTCTTGATTGGCTTCCCTCATTCATAGGGTGGTGAGAGGGTATTCTGTCAGCCAAGTATGTATTTCCTTACTAAACTCTTTCACCACATTTAGATCAAGAAAAAGCACCCATCTGACATGAACTGAGACTGTAAAACCCTCTCTGATGAATTTAGAGTTGAGACTCAAATACCTTCCACTTGGTATGCTCTGTCATCCTAGAAAACAGTATTTGAGGATCTGTGCCTGTAGAGCAGACACTGTCTTCTCCATGGTGTTGAATGAGTAACAAAGGGAAGTGTGCAACATGCAAGAAAATGCATGCACATGAAGGTAATATTCTTGGTTCTTAGGACTTCTCTGTTCCTAGACTTGTGAAGTTACACTAACTCCACTTTTTGAGCTACAGAGTGCAGACTGTTAAAACTATGCTTATCAACTGGGATGTAAACGCACAACTTATTCATTTCCTTTGCACCTAAAAAATACTATTCCTTAGGTAGTCAGAGGAAAAGACATCGACCAGAATTCTCCTTTTGGCCAGACACTTACATTTCTCCAACAGAGGTGCAGCTCTTTGAATAGGTCATTTGCCCTTCTTTCAAAATGCACAGAAAACTGGGCACTAGGCAACTAGCAAAACTAAGAGACTCAAACATCATGATGTCATCACAGTACCTTCTGCCTCAGTATGTGTCACGAATCACGGCACAAAGTTATAAAGGATGTGGGGCTAAAACACCACCCATCTCTATCATTTATCCTTGATAGAATAAACTATCATTAATTATCTGTTTCCTCCACCTCCATAAAACCCTTTTACTGACAGTGTCATTGAAGGTTTATAGCATTCCACTCTCTTGGAAGACAGAGGAATGTCAAATGCATTATACCACCATGAGGACATAAGCTAATAAAGAAAAATGATTAATCAATATTTGTGAGCAACACATTGAAGAGAAGAGAGTCAGCACTAGTTCCAAAGTGTAAACCGCTTTGTAGAGAGAGCATTTCTGAATCTACTCCGTCATTCTTGATTTAGCAAATGCGAGCTTTTTTTTTCCTTTCTCAGCTAGCAGCCAAAATAATTAACACAGAGTTTATATGTACTAGGAAAGTGCTGTGCTGAGAAAAAAAGAGAAATTGTATAAACCCTGTGGCCAAGCAGTTTGCTGCCAGAAATAGAACTGTGAACATCAGTTTGATTGGAAAAGTTGCCGTGTAAAGGTGATTGAGACTCAGAAATAAGCTCAATGTTTTCCATGTTCACACTCCATGCAAGGATCTCACCATGTCTCATCAAGACATCTTAACTGGCAAATGCAATAAACAAAAACGGTTTGAAAATTTCCTTTGGTACTGTCCATCTTACATTCATGACAAAGTTCAATATTTTAAACTTCTTATAGCTTTATACGCCTTTTAAAATTGAAAAGGACACCAAATCACATAGTTCTTCCTGTTTGCATTAAAACGGCAGAACATCAAAAAGTTTAAATGTTGGGTCTAGGATCAATAACAAGTGAAGAATAGAATATAATGTCAGAGCTGGGCCTTCTGGCTCCTACTAAAAGCTCCTTCCACCACATTTTACTTGAGATACAGTACCTAAAAGTCCCAGCATGACAGTGGGAATAATGCCACATACGAGAAACGTGGCAATCTCCAGTGATTATCAACTTGCCACTTGTAAGAAAACAATTTTGCTTTCCAAAAGAAAGAAAACTATTCAAAAGTTATTGATGTGTGAATTTCAAGCGAGTCTATTGCCTAAACCTTGAAAAGTAATGCCAGCATTAAAATCAGGTGGATTTGTGTGCAGATGTTATCTAAATAACTCAACCTTTCTGGTATCTAAATAACTGATATCTAAATAACTCAATCATTCTCAAAGGATTAAAAAAAAAAACAAAGATTACCAGGCATATTCTTGTCACCACAATTGAACTACATCTCCATTATTGAATCAATACTCCTGCTAGCAAATATCCCTTCTGAAGTAGCCTCTTCACACAAATTAAGAGTTTTGGGGAGGGGGATGTGATAATTCTGGGAAACTTGGTGGGGGATGACCTCAAAACAAAATTTGTTTAACAGACAGAACTACTGTGGTTAAAGGGGATAGAATTGGTTATATTATAATGATTTTTTTTCGTAAAAGAATATAGACATTTTAACTTGAAAACAGAAGATAAAATGATCAAATAAAACTTTTCCTCCCAAAAAATACTGTTATGTTACACTTCATGGCTAATAGTGTTTCATTTGTGGTTCCTCTCATCTTAGAAACCAATTTGGCTTATCTGTTTTCTCCTCCTTGCATATATCTCAAAAGCTGTAACTAATTCAAGGAAATAGATGACCCAGTCACAAAATGCTTGTTTCCCCAGGGACTTTCCTTTAAAATAACCCTGAGCATCACACCAAAATGAGCATTTGTGTACCTCTGGAAAAGAAGTAAAACAAAAAGTACCAATAGTCAGAGTTGGCCATAAAATAAATACTCTTTTAGACAGTCAAACCAACAGATAAGAGTGCAGATCCCCCATTAAGCTGCTGACTCCTCATGGGCCGAGTGGTTACAGGAAATGTCTGTTTAGATTAATATTGCACTATCTTCAACCTTTTACAAGAAATTTTAAAATGTGAACTTGTCCAACTTTTTGTGTGGCTTTGTGTTTTTGGTCTTTTAATTTAGAACTATTTTTGGTGTAGACGAGTAAAAGAATATTAATTACGGAAAATTCCCTCCCATGATAGCAACAGTTTTTATTTATGTCACAAGTCACACAGAACTTGGTTTCATTTTATTTATTGGTAGTTCAGAATCCTACTTGTATCATCACACAGTCACGTGTGGTTCCTCTACAGAGACTAATGACTTATATGAAAGGTGATATCTGATTACATTAAAATTCGTAGTAAACAATATATTCTATATTCTAAGCTGTGGTATTTTCACCAGCAATCTTGAGAAGATTAAATAAAATTATCAATCAATAAATGTACATGAGGTTTTTGAAAAATTGTAAACATTGATAGGTACAGTATGGTAAAGGAGATGTGCCCACAATTATTAATAAAACAACTCTATCTTATAAAAGAAAAATATTTCCTGACTACCTCCCTCAATTCAATGTAAACCACTTCCCTTTCATTACTGCATCTTCTTTCTACTTACTTCTACTTTGCCACACAAATTATTTCTTTTTTAACCCTTAATTCTACCTGAAATCACTTTGTTCATTTATTATTTAGTTGCTTATTGCCTTTCTCCCATAAATATATGCTCAGTGGAGATAGTGTGGTACGATTTGAACATACTTGTATACTCAGTTTTGTTTTATTTAGTTAAATGTTATTGACCAAATATTTCTAACAGCTTGTCTTTTCATCCTTTTTTGGGCTCTTACTTTAACACGTTGAAAGTATTCAGGCTAAAACATTTATATGTTGAGAAAAAGAGTGCAGAAAGAATCACTAGGGTCTTCCTCCTCTTTCCAAGAAAAATATAGAATTTAAACTACAGGAAGAGTTCTTAATATGAATTCAAGAGATGAGATTCATATGGTCTCTAAATCTTTTAAAATTGTACCCAGTGGGCCAGGTGGCCCAGGCATATAATGTCTTCTCACTAGTTTTAGATAAGGTATTAGAATCCATTGAGAAAGGAAAGTATAGACTCAGTACCAAGGTGGAGATATATTTCAGCCATACGTGAGCTTGTGTATGTTCCAACCACACCTTGTAGCCTCCAATTGCCCACACCTTTTGGAATAAGTCTCACATTCAGAAAATGTACAGGAAAGTTAAAAATAAAAAAGGTGGGGTTTTGTGTGTATAGATATGCTCATCCA
>RJWT010047270.1:0-11329 GCA_004365215.1 Cuniculus paca | reverse complement strand
TACTTTCATTGACTTAAAACAGCTGCCGGTTTGCCAAGGGGAAAAAAACCTATTAAATCTCGAGCCAGGGTGGGGCGGGGGCGGGGTTCCTGACAGAGATCTCCGGGCGCTGGTGTCCAGAAAAGGCAGGGAGGAGGGTGCAGGGGGAAGCTGCAGATTTGGAAGAGGATGCTGGAGAAGGCGACTCAGAAACAATTCGAGCAACACGTTTCTTTTCATCGCGTCTCCCTCCTCTCCTTTTACTCTGTGCCGATTTGCGTGCTCTCTTTCTCCATCTCTGATTTTCTTCAGAAGCGCATCCATTGACTGCGCCTCTTCCCTAGACACCGCCCCCCCAGCTTTTCCCAGGGTGCAACAACACGACCAGAAGATCGATGACCCTACTCTGTTTATTCTTCACGCGCCTGGAAGAGCAGAGCTCTGGAGGCGCTTGGAAGCGAGGCTTAGGGTTTGCCTGTCAAATCCTGATGTTTCTCCGACTTTCTGGGACTGATGTCTACAAGGCAGTGAGTTAGTAAGCGAATATTCTTTCGGAATGCACGCAACACATCCTAATCACAATATATTCACCTAAAAAGTGATACATCCTTTCTACCCTTCTGTAGATTCGTTTCTGGAGGTGGATTGCTGTTACCTGAGATTTTGCACTTGTCTAGGGGCAGAAACTTTCTGGGGGTGTTTGTGATTGATTACTTGGTACCTACTTTCTAAAAATGGCTAAACACCTTTCTCTGGAACAAAAGTGAGAAATGCAAATCTTAATAACTCAAGGCAAAAATTTCAAAGTATAAGCACGGTTATTATCCACTCCCACAAAGAAAAGCTTCTTCTTCCACAAATATTTGATAGCATACAGCTCAGTAATTAAGAGAACAATCAAATAAACTCATGGTCTTCATGAGGACTCGAAATTATCTTCTGCCTAGAATTTATAAGCAGAATTTATAATCATTTGCTGGTTGGCTATAGCTCTGGATATGGCAATTAAAATCTGTATCCTTAAAGTTTGCTGTATTTTCTTAACTACATAATGAGAGAGATCATGGATAACAATAAGATTCAAAGTGCTAGATTAATGTGGGATCACGGAGTATGTGGAAAACATTCTGTGCATCTTTCCTATATACAATATTACTTTTCCTCACACTTTTGTCATTAAAGCTTCAAGTCGGAGCCACTTACATGGCGTAAGAATTCACTGATAGTTGCACTCTACCTTGAATTTAAGTGTTTTTATTATACAGATCTTGGCTTATGTCGAATGACTTATTCTGATAAAACATGCATAGTTGTTTTCCAAAATCAGCTATTACTCCATCAGGCCTAGTTCTTTTAATAAATATACAAGAGACAAATCAGGCCCAATTATAATACACCACCCATCACTACTAGTTATATAAAAATGCATGACATCTGAAAAAGAATTGTCATTTACAGTGAATTTCCACTGGGTTTTAACATCTCTGGGACCATACTAAGTAAAAGAGGTGGGGAAGGATGGCACACGCCTGTAATCTCAGCATTCCAAAAGGCTGAGATAGAAAGGTAACAAGTTGGAGACCATCCTGGCCAAGAGACTTAGGGAGACCTGGTCTCAAAAAACAATTAAAAAGGGCTGGGCATGCCACTCAATGGGAGCACGCTGGCTTCAGTCCCCAATTCTGGGGGTGGGAGGGGCGTGGAGAAAGGGTCCTTCCCTGTGTCTCTGGCCATGGGTTCCAATTGTGCCTGCTTGGCCTAACCCACCAGGTAGCACAAGCTCACTCCTCAGTGTCTTGGCTTCTACTACTACATTTCTTCAGTATTACAGCTTCTGGGGCAACCAGGCTGCCTACTGGCAGAAGCAGGGCTGGGCAGATGGAGAGGAGGTGCAAAGTTTCAAGCTGCCTAGTGAGATCCTGGTGAAACTCCAATGACACCATCCTTTTCCCTTCTTTTGCTCCTACAGGCAGCAAACTTCCAACCACTGATGCTTATTGAAACCACATGCCCTGAAGACTAAGCTATGATCATTATACTGCAACAGCATAGCTGATCAAAAACTTCCAGTGGGATGTTTGTTTGTGTTGGGCTTAAAAAAGAAAGAGAAAAAAAAAAAACCCTCCCACATTTGAAGTGGGACTGACACATTAAACGTCAGTGTTTTCCATTTATCAAGCATTTACTATGTGCCAGGCTCTTAGTCAAGTACTTTGTAAATGTATTTGTGTCTCTCCTTCTTACCACAAACTTGCAAGAAATGTTGCATCCCTATTGTTTTGCAGAGGAAAAAAGGGAAGCTCAGAAAGGTTAAAGGACTTGCCCAAAACGTTGTAGTATGTAAATCTGAGCCTGGCCTCTTCTATTTCACCTTGATACCAGACACACTTTATACCAGAAACACTTTTCAATGGGAAATACTGTGTTGTTATATGGATAGATTCAAAATATCAGTTACATGATATTCATTCCAAACACCAGCTATGTGTAGTCTCACTCATGGTGGTCATTAGATAACTGTGAAATTGCCAGGAAAATACAAGTGTGCCATGTGTAGCATACATATATACAGACTATATATATTAAATATAAAAGGTATTTAACAATACATATGAAATTATCTTATTTTTGTAGGCTAATCAATTTTATAGTACATATACACAAATTTGTACACCCATATGAGGTATATAATCTATTTCTAAATAGCTATTTTTTTAATTCAAAAATTGTACAAGTGTTATATTTTAGGTGTATAAACTCATTTAATACCTCAACTACTGCACAGTTACACTTTTATTATATAATTTCACAGATAAGGAAACAAGCAGAGAGAAGTTATGTAACTTGCCCAAGATTATACAAATAATAGGTGATAGAACCTGGATCTAAACCCAAGTAATACTGTTTCAAGATATATATACCCTTAACCACACTTTGTTATATTGCCCGTCAGTATATACATTTAAATATATCCACAGATATAGATAAACAATATACCTGCATGTATTCATGGACAGATATATACTACTTATAGCTAGAAACTATAGCTATAGGCAACTGGAAACATTGATGCGAGAGGACTTTCCACTTGCCCAAGGTATTCAAGATTTTCCAAACAATTTTGAGACTATCCAAACACATTTATGGGTACTGGAAAAGTACTAAGAAATTGTAGGTGTATGTTTATCTCTGACCATAGCCTTTTTGCATAAGTTCATTTCTGTATTTATTTGAGCATGTATTTAAAAATAGAGGAGACAAAGTAGTTGGGAGTCTTAAAGAAAAAAGAGAGGAACACAGTCTCAGTCCAATTTCTGTTGCTACAACAAAATATCTGATACAAATACCCAATTTGTCATTTAAAAAAAAAGGTTTATTCAGCTAAATTCGGAGGCTGGAAAGCCCAGGATCAGTGACTTCATCTGGTGAGGTCTCTTACTATGTTATAGCATGGTAGGGGGAAATACACGGTGAAAGTGCGTCCAACCAGAAAGGTAGACTTGCTTTATAACAAGTCAGTCCATTCAGAGAACTCACTACTCTAACACTGATCTACTCATGAGGTTTCTACCCCTATAATCCCCCACCCACTCAACTAGGCCCCACTTCCCAAGGCTGCCATGTTGAAGAATTAAACCTCAATATGAGTTTTGATGGGCACAGAACATAAACCATAGAGATACTAATAAGCATAAAAATGCATGACCTGAGAGTTAGAAGGAAATGTAGATGGTGCAAGAAACCAAATATGTCATCTTAATGGTGATGAGTGATCCATTTTTATTTTTTCAAATTGAGGTAGATTTCAACCCTCATTCCATTAACAAGAGAATAATATAAAATGTTGACTTAAGTTTAACAATCACGGACTCACTGATATCCCTCAAAGGAACTTAAAATATTTGATAAGACTCCCAAGTGTGGGAATGATTTCTTTATCCTGTGGCCATTTTTACCTGTCTCATCAAACACAATGTACACATCAGTTTTTAGACATGAGCTTCTCCAAAATCTACCAGCTTTGAAAAAGCACTTGGAGATTTCTTTCTCTCTGTCTCTCTCTGTGTCTCTCTCTCTCCTTCTCTTCCTAAATATGATATAAGGGATTATCTAAGGAAGCAGAAATAACTGACAACAATCTTCCATGGGCATTCTTAATCCTGATAACACCTGAGATACAGACATATAAACCATTAACTGTGCTGGACCTAATGTGTCTCTTCAGAAAAGCTGGAAAAGACACTCTACACCAGCAGATGCCACACACTAAGCTCTTACTGAAAAAAAACTTTTAAAGCCCTATTACAGATACATATGTTTTCATTTAAAAACTACTATGAAATAGAGTGTTCTTTTATTTAAACATTCCCCTGTGGTTCTACAAATTAAGGATCGGTAGTACTGTATTAACACTTCAACTGAGAGCCAAACTGAACTGAATTGGTTAAAAATAGTTGGTAAAACTGCCAACAATGGTTTGTTACTGATGATGACAGAAAGGTGAGGCAGCCTATACATTACAAAAATGAATTCTAATTTTTCAAACTTTCCCATTTGAGTATATATTTTGGAATGAAGTACTTTTTATTTCAGCCACAGTTTTGAAAAGAGGAAATAATGTATAAAACCCAAGTACTTTACACGACCAAAACCACAGTCACATTGCTCTTATTAGTAAAGAGTGTTTATTATGCTGATTGTTAATTTTTCCTTTCCTGGGAGAAAAACCAGAGGGAACTACAAGATTGGTTCTATTCAAGTTCTCTTAATTTAATGTTTTTCAACTTGACTTCTGGCCTTTAATTTTAAATAATGAGTATAGAATGTGGGGGTAGGAGAACTATATATCTAAAAATTGTGTATCTTCCTATATGTATTTCTTTCAGGCTTAGCTTTCACTATAATATATTCAGTGTTCTCAGTTACTGCAACTTTTTTTTAACACATATATAGGGAAGAAAGTCACATGCAGAGTTACATTGCTTTTATTTATAATGCAAAAGATAATGATTGGTAATACTTTGCTGACTTAAAACTAGTAACAGAGCTAGTTGTCAGGCAAGGATATAATATTTTAGCTTTGAGTTGCAATGAGGTTTAGATATTTGGAGATATGACCTGATGATGACTATTCTGTTATTGCTTGAAGATGTTTGGTACTGTGTTGCTAGTTGAATAATTAATATGTGAAATATGGCAGAAAAAATGACAGCTGGACAAAAGCATATACCACAAAGAGAGCCTTCAAAAACATCACTTAAAATGTCTTTCTTGTTTGAATCTCATCAAAATTATTCAAAGGGCAAATAATTTTCAGTCTCTAGGTTTTTTGGGACTTTCATCCTCCATCTCCTCATGATGCTAATGAACTTAAATAAATTTAGAGTTTAATTAATAAGTTGACTTTTAAAAGAATGTATTACTTTAATCCATTCTAAAAACTAAACTGTTTCCCATGCTTAAAATGATGATTTTCCAGGTTAGCTTTGCTCCAGAGTAATCAACAGCACCACTATTCCAATTATTAGATTTTATCATGAACAACCTCAGTTATTTCAACCATTTTCTTCACCCAGCAATTTACTTTTTCAGCTACTTTTAATTTTTCTTGCATAAGGAAGTGAATTGTCAAGCTTTTATCAAAAATATTTGAATCCTGTAAGCAGCTTCTGAATGCTGAATGTTTACCTAGAAATAGCTGGTGCCAGTGATGCACTTTTCTATCTTCTTATAGCAGGAAATTACAACATATAAAGCCCCATAAATTTTTCAATCCAAAAAGAAATGAAAGAAATACTGAAATGGTTTGTCAAAAACAAGATGAGGGGCAAGGGACATAAATGAGTGTCTTATTGTTTGAAGGGGTGAAAATGGCTTCAAGATGTTTATCCAGTAATATGCATAGCTAAAAGGTCTGGGAATGCTGAACTGGCTTGAAAAGAAGATGAGAAGAAATCCTCAAATTAGGATTCAAAAGACTATTTTGCCTAGTCAAGATCTAATGTTAAATATATATATATATGAATTACAAGAAACAACAACAAATGACTAAATCACTGGAAACTGAACCAGAACAGAAAAACATGGATGAGTGAGTAACTTGTCATAAATTTTTTGAGATATAGATATTGATCAGTGGTTCTCCAACTTCAAAGAAAACAGAACTAGAGATAATACAGTGTACTACAGTAGAAGTTAGAAGGCCTGAATTTGAATTCCATCTTATTAAAAACTTATTAAAAACTAAAAAGTTTTTAAAATAAATATGAAAAACTGGGACAGTAGACCAGGAAAATGGAATGGAGCCAGGAATGAGTTCACCACAAAGCGTACATCTCACTTTAAAGTTCTGTATCCTTTATCAGCATTATTTATTGAAGACCTACTTGTTCCAGGGACTGTGCTAGAATTGAGTCATATATTTGACTTCAACCTCTCCAGTGACCAAAAAAAGGGGGAAAAGTCTATTTCAATATTTATAATTGTTAGATAGAGACCCAATTATTACTGACACCAAGATCAAATAGTTTCCCGAGGGCTTTCTTCTCAAGGACATTGAGGAATGTTAAGACAAAGTTCCTATCAGTGAAAACAGTAAAAAGTTTCAGAAGATTGTTTTTTACATTCTTAAAGGGCTCTCTAATCCTACAAGTTTTGCTGTAGGATAAGAATGCAATACCATGGTCATTCTTTGCACAGAGTTATGTTTCTCAGAATTATGTTTACAGCAATCTCATGTAGGAAGATGAAATAATGCCTCCCTCCAAAACAAAATATGTCTGCTTACTGCTTGCTATGAAAGCACTGGGCTTTCCAAGCTCAGTGTTCTTTATCTAGTGTGCACACTGACTGTACACAAAGTCTCTAACCTTTACCATTCCTAAGCATGCTGAGTCCTTTCCCTAACAGTAACTTTACCATTTTGATTGGTCCACTCTTTAGCTGACAGCCCATTCAAAAGATACAAACTTAACTCTGGTTCAGTTGCCTGGAATACCTCTTGAGGCTGACAAGGTCATAGATCATAAGGATGATGACTTGGTTTAGAACACTGTTGACTGAGTTCCCCTAAATGGTCCATGAGAGTCAAAACTGGGAACATTTTGGGATTCTGTAAATTTTTTTAAAATGCTTTCTTTCACATGTGCATGACCTTTCTAGACAGAAGGTCTAGGTCCAAGTCGGGGGTTATAGAGAAAAGAGAACCTACAGCTTGTTGGAGTGTATGCATCAGTCTCATGACTTTGGAAGGAGAATAGCCCTGATACTTGGAGAGGCAATACTTCAAACCTAGAAACCTGCCAGGTATGGGATAGGAAATTACTCAAATGGCAACTGGCAACCTGACCCCACTGCTGGTGCCTCCTCCCCATCTTCATGTTACAAAAACAGAACAACTCAGGTGGACATGTCTGGCCTCAAACTATATTGCTGTGACTGATACCATCAAGAGAAGCTTCAGTAAATTTCTCTTGAATGTGTACAAACACAGAGATTGACACAACCTTGTTGATTCTGACTGATACAAATTCATATGCTTTTCCATATGCCTAGTATACCTGGGTTTTGTCATATATAAAATGAAGGTTGTATGGACCTGGTGTGCAACTCATGTAGTTTAAGCAAAACAAGAGATTAGTGATCCAAATCAAGTTTCACAATGCATCCCTGACCGGAGTGACCTGGGCTAACATGTAGGAGAAAATGTGTCATGGAATATCTCTCCAATACAAATGACTGTTAAATGGCAACTTCTCCTAGTTATCAGCAATGATACCAAGATCCTTACCTAGGTATTAATGAATACTATTATTAGACTTGCACTACATCTTTTGTTTTTTATTTGTTTTGTTTCAGTCCCAGAGGTTAAATCCAGGGCCCTCACTCTGAATTGCATTTGCAGCCCCCTTTTTACTTTACTTTTTTATTTTGCTAAATTGTCCAGGCTGGACTTGAACTTTCAGTCACCCTGCCTCTGTGTTCCGGAATGACGGGATAATAGGTCTGTGCCACCATGCCCAATTTGTACTGTATCTTAACTGTCCGAGATAAGGCATACTTGTTCCTCAGGGACTTACAGTTGTCTGAGACTGGGACTTTATGGGGCATAGATGAGGTCTATACAAACTTCTGGTTGGCCTTATTTTATTGCTAAAGTCCAGTTAATAGAAACTTTTAATAAATACTATATGAAACTGGTCAGATCCTTTCCCCAATCTCTTCAGACAAATTTATCAGAATGGCCAATGAAGCAGTATATGCACAGAAATTAACTGAAAGCCAAGAAGGCCCAGGATTGAGCAATGGATTGTTAGAAGAAGCAGTCCTAACAACTGAGTCTAATGTCCAGGCTCCAGCAATCCTATACATCTTGTTTGACCAAAACACAAATGCAATTCCCCAATTGCTCTTTACCCAGGCCATTACTCGAAATTGTCTGTAAGGTGCAACTTTGAGGGAAAACCTCAAAGACGAAGAGCGGCAGACTTGCTGTTACTTTCCACAAAGATGGTGCAGTCTCTAAACTCAGGGACACACCCCTCTGTTTCTTCCCTGGGGAATTTTGAAACCAGAGGAAGCAGCACAAACATGGCAATGCTCATATTGCTTGCTGTGGCATCAGTAATAAAGTCATTGATCTAACTCAGAAATCCACTGTGTTCTGTGCTGGCATCCATGAAACTGCAGTAGGCTGACATCAACTTTTAAGGAATATAAAATCATATACACATTCCTAAAAAAGGACCAGACCACAACATAATTTCACATCATCAATTACTAAGGTTCCTATCCTCCACCTCCAATACGTCCCTGTTTCGTTGGTCCCAGGTAGCTCATAGACCCCCAGAAGATGTAATTATTTTTCACTGTTGATATCACCTCCTATGAAAGCCACACATGAATAATATTACAAGGGATTCTGGAGATAATTTTTAAAAATCTCTTTCCACAATGATTGTCCTGCATCCCAAAGAATAGGAAGCTACTGCTGATCATCTACTGCTGACCTTATCAGTTTTTTCTTTTTCATTAAAGAAGACATGATTTTGTTGGAAACATGTCCAGAGAAGCCCCCTACATTTCTAGCCCTAGACATGACTTTGCTGGAATCAATGTGTCCAGAGAAATGTGTCCAGATAAAATACCCTACATTTTTGGTCCTACCTTGTGGAAGCAGTTAGACAGTATTTATTCAGGATACCTGTTAGCCAAACTAAGACTTTCTCAGAATCACAATGCACTCTGAAGCCTTTCTTATCCAATTCTGCTTCCTTTCCTCTCTCCTTTCATAGAACCAGCCTCATCCCATCTGCCTTTACCTGCCCACTCATCCTCTCCCTGCATCTCTCCTAATAAATCTCTTGCATGTCTAATTTTGTCCTAACTCCTTTTCTTGGAGGACAAGAACTAGCAACCCATCCTAGTCTAGGTTGGCACCATTTCTGTGTCTTACTCTAGCAACCTTCTCTCAGGCCTCTGCCCTTCAGTCTTCCTCACTGCAGCCAGAGTGAAGCTTCTGGAATGCGAATCTCATCTTGTCATTCCCTGCTTACAATTGCAGGATGATAGATTGCAGCACTGATAGAATTTCTTCCAGAGAACTTTCTTGCTCTTACCAAGCCAAATAGATGCTCCTATGTGTTCTTATATCGTATCCCATTCCCCTTTATACTCATTACTATTCTTATATAACTGTACTGGTTGCAACTATAGTAGTCAATATGCAACTATAGTGGCTGCATATAACAAAAACTGAACTTGAACTAACTGAAGCAAAATAAAGTAAAATTCATGAAATCTATTGGAAAGACACTGGACTGGATCAAAATTAAAATAAAAAACAAGCAAAAAAAATGATCCACAGAAGCCAGGGCCACTCAGATGACCCCTCTGACTGGAATAATGGACTAAAATATCTTAGGACTTTTCTTCCTGCTTTTCTGTATACTTAACTTGGCAAATTCCTGAAGAATCAGCATAGAAACTACTTGAGGGACACTACTGCTAAATTTCTTCATATAGGACCTGGAACTCATGCTACAAGGAAAAATATTTATGGAATTCCTATTGCTTGTGAATTATTATCCTAAGGGCCAGGAATTCAGTGATAAATAACAAAGATTGTGTCGTTGTTCTAAGAAATAGGGAACTGTACAGGAATAAGACGGATCCTAAACAAGTAAATAATGACCGAAAAGAGAGTGCTTAATGCACAAAAAAAAATAATGTGCAAAAAATAATGATTGATTTCATTACTATAAACCAGAAATTAATTTAACTAATTTATTTATTTATTAACTTTTAGTTTAATTAATTTATTAAATTTATTAATTAAATTTATAAATTTTTCCTCAAATAGTGATAAGAGCCATTTTCTCTCTCTTCAGGGTTAGGAACTCATGCTCTTTGGTCTGCCCTACATCAAGCTATCCATACACTTGCACAGCACTGGGGATCAGAGCAACCTTTGCCTCTTCTTCTAAAGAGTGAGAATCCTAGGGACATGGGTTGCAAAGTCCGCTGAAGGAGATGGGAGAACATCATGTGAAACTACTGCTAGAAGACTGCTCCCATACCCCATAGTTCCAAAAGAGCAAGTAGATTCAGTTACATCACAGTTCAAGCATCAGCTGCTTTCCCTCGTTTGCTTACTATAAAAATTAAATAACAGATACAAAAGTACTTTGCAATCTTCAGAGGTGACTGTATCAAGCTCTATTACTTACAAAAAAAATTCGTCAAAATTAAGAATGCTATATACTCATAGAAACAATAAAACGGTTATAGAATTTCTTTCTTGGATATTTTAAAAGGAAGCCTAGAAACCCATCTCTAGTTAGACATTAAAAGACTTTCACTATTAGTTTGGAAGTTACTAGGAACTGCACTAGACAAACATTTGCTGTCCTATCAAGTGTCCTACTAACAGCATAAAGCATTAAATCACCAAAATCTTTATATCTGTATGAAAATTTATCACAACTTTAAGAGAAAGGGAATTATATTATTATAAAAAGTGAGACTGGGCAGACCATATGAGGCCCAGGAAGGGAAAAGTCAGATAGCGACTGCCGAGAATCAGTCATGCTGGACCTGGGAGGAGCCAATCAATGAGCCAACTAGCCAGCCTTTCTGGTAAGCCATGCAGACCATGTGGGGACCAGGAAGAGAAAAGTCAGTGCCTCCTGTGAGCCTACTGGTGCACATGCTGAGAATCACTAAGCCCCCTCCCCCGGGTTTGGAGGTCAGCCTGAGTTGATAGCAATGAAGGTACAAAAACCAACTGAAGGCTTGTAGTGTTTGGTTGCATTTACAGAACTGTGGCCAGCAGTCTGGGCATCTATAGGGA
>RJWT010047269.1:0-11336 GCA_004365215.1 Cuniculus paca | reverse complement strand
TGCAATTTTATTGAGCCATCTGGCTCTGGGTCTCTCACAAGATGGAAATCAAGTTTGGTTGCAGATACAGTCCTCTCAAGGAGTGGCTGGGAAGGCTCTAGTTCTAGCTCTTTCACACGGTTGCTGAACTGATTCCATTCCTCCTGATATATTAGACAGGGGCTTCAGTTCCTAATGAGCTGTTGGTTGGAGCAATCCTTGAGTTCACTGCTACATGGATCTCTGAACAGGGTATCTCACACCATGGCTATACGTTTTATCAGAGAAAAATAAAGCCGGCATGAGGCAAGAAGAGAGAGAAAAAAGACAAGCAAGACAGAAATCTTAGTCTTTTGTAAGCCAATTTTAAGTTACAGCCTATCATTTTTGCCATATTCTAGTTATGAGGAGCAAGTTAGTAGCCCCAGCACATATTCAAAGGGAGAGGGTTATACAAGGTATGAACACCAGTTGATGGACATCACTGTGAACATCTTGGAAAATGCTTGCAATACTATGCAATGTATCTAACCCAGGCACTGAATAAATGATAACAGCAGTTGCTGTTATTATTTTATTATTGTTGTCATTACTATAAAATGTGATCAAGCAACTTCCAAGAACATTTGGGTTCAAACTTCTTTTGCCTTACTGCTAGCTACGTGACTTAGACAAGTTATGTAATCATTCTTTCCTATAGTTTCTCATTGGTACAGTGAAGGTATTAATGAGTTTTTTCTCATGGTGTCTTATAAACCTTAAATGACATGAGACAAAGTACTTTAGATCAGAAGTTATATTATGGAAATGGTCAATGTATTTTAGTGAACACTCAACTCATCATCGTCACTGTAATGTGTCTTTTCTAGGTTTACTCAATTGGTCTGCTCTTGCCATAATAATATTATATAACAAGCAGTCACATAAACCCATAACCATGTATTTATTGCTGATGCAACTGTAGGTCAGCAAGACTACTCTGCTCCTGGTGTCTCTCATCTTCCTGTTGGAGCCAGTGGTCAACCAGAACATGTTCTTTTCAGGACATTGTAGAAGAAAAAGTTTATTTGTCACCTGTTAACATCCCAAACCAAATTACATTATCAAACCCAAAACCAAGAGAAAAAAAAATACTCTCTGATTTTGGTTAGAAAAACTAGAAAGTTAAAGAAGGATAAACCTGAGACTTTTGTAGGTAAATGAATCCAACTTGAGATACACATAAGTGAAATAAATCAGACTGATGCACAAACATTGTATTGTCTCACTTGCGTGAGAAACTGAATGAGTAAATAAGATTCAAAATATACAACAGATAGTGTGAATTGGGAAGAAAGTAGTCTAAAGAAAAGAGAAACTGTGATGGAGGAAAAGGGAAAGAAGAAAGGGAAAAGGAAAACATACATACACAAGATAGTTATACAGCTAGTTTCTCTTAGTTCATTGAAAAGAAAGTTTTGAGCTAATATTATTTGCACAATATTTCATGCCTGTATCTTGTACTCTGAGTAACTACTATGACGATAACTGTATGCAATGTATTAATTATTGTTACTCTTCTACTAGCTGGTTTTGAAACTGTTTTATTGTTATTTTTATTTTTTTCCCTTTAAAAGAAAAAAAAACGAGAAAGCTACAAACCTCTACTGAATGGAATACTTATGAGAAGATGTGAAAAATTGGGACAAATAATTCAATTTTCTATCACTATCCATGGTAATTTTTGAAAGAAAATTGCAGAGATAGAACTTCTAGAGCAGAATGTTGGAAAGTAGAGATGAACAGAAGGAAATTAATAGTTACCTAATGCCTGTTATGTTGAACATTATCTAGGTTCATTTTATCACTCTATCTCCTTGATAATATATGTACTGTTATCTTCATTTTATAAGTCAAGAAGCTGAGGCAGAGCGTTTTGACTATGGCTCATTTGAGAACAGATGTTTTTCTTGCTCACCACCCATGGCTGGATGATGCCAGACCTTGTGTGGTTAAGGCCCCTGGGGGAAAAAATGGGTATAAGACTCATCATAAGAAAGCAACTGGGTTTAATTTAACCTACATGAGGAAGTCCTTTACTTACAGATGGTCACAGTTTTAATGTCAGAGGGAAACTTAGAAATCATTATAGTCCATTTTTCTCATTAGATAAGAAAATTGAATTCCAAAGACATAAAGGCACCGAAGGAGTAAAACCAGGATTAGAAACTTAACTCTAGAACCCCAGGGATTTTACCAGCATCTCCAATTATTCCTTACCATAGGGTTTGGATATGGGTCTAAACACAAAATTTCCCTTGGAAGAGAGGGCTTTATCAGAACTTGATACTCATTGCAGTTGATCACGCAAAGCAGTCTTCAACCATTTTCAGTGCCTGAGAAAGAAACCACTCTGCCTACGTCCTGCAAAGCCTGGTTGTGCCAGGTAAGGACCTGGGTCCCTTCACTGGAGCTAAGGTACAGACAGCAACACTGCTTTGGTCTAAGTTAAATACAGAAGGACAGCACCAGAAGTACCTCCCAGAGACACATATCAAGCACAGAGATTTAAAGGCTTTTGGGGGTCAGGCCACTAATTAGGGACAAAAGAAAGATTAGAATCTGTTCTTCTGATCTTCAGGGAAATGTCATGGCCCTGAACCTATTCAGTCAGCGTTTAGCACACACCTGCTCAAACGCCCATGAGTGTCCCTGTCTTGCCTTTGGAGTGCATGGACCACATATACTTTCAGATGAGCCTTAAAAAACAGCTACTTGTATTTTTAACAAGGAAATAAATAAAAGAAGCCTCCTTAAGACTCATAACCCAGTGCTTCATTGATTTTTTTTTTGTCTCCCAATTTAATTACACTGAGGAAATATTGGGCTAAGACATGACACTTATGATATTTACATTAATAACAGGATCAGGGAGGTTGCAGTAGAATCATTCTTTTTTATTCTACTGTTCCTTCTAGAATAATATCACTTTTCCTATCTCATTTGTAATGTGATAGCAAAATAAGTGATAAGTTTTAATTGTGTCTGGAAGAAACCCTTTTAAAATGTATTCTCTAATATGCAACATATTTAGAGCTTACAATAAGCGATTTCTCTCAGGAGGAAGTTTTTCAAGGAAAAAAAGTGACTAAAAGTAATTTCAGCAGCAAAGTAGATTAAATATCCAGCATATTAGTCACAGAGCATTAGATGGAATTGAATTGGTTGAGCAGAGGTCAAAGAGTGACTGAAGTTTTTAGCCCACCAGAGGAGCAATAAAATCCAACCATACTTAAAATCATTAACTTTAAACCCTTTGATATGAGATCCAAAACCTCTCTTCTCATTCCAGGAACTTCCAAATGCCACACCTGGTAAAAGAATAAATCCATTCAAGAGATCTACATTTCAGAAATACTTTAAGTGGAGTAGAAAGCATTGGAAAGAAATAGAGGTTTCCAGATTCCTTCAAAAAATATATATTTCTATAAGGTTTATTAAACACACAAATTTCTGCCCCACCTTCCCAAACATGCTCAGGCAGATTTGTTCCAGCTGGATGTTATCTGTGAAAGACTTAACGACGTTAATTTCCAGCAACTTTCTCCTAGTCCAGTGGTGGCTAAGCTATAGCACGTGTGCGCTGCTGGGATGTCTGTACTATTGAAAGCTCTAAAAGGTTCAGCGTCACTGTAACCTGCTCTCTCAGCCCCAATCCCATGGTCACCACCAGGGAGGTTCTGAACTCGTCCCTGAGGTACACTGGCTGTGTGACTGCTTTGCTTACCTGCATTAGTTATAATGACAAATGGAGCTACAGGTAACTTAAAAAGACACAGTATGTGAAAAATATAAGAGCTGCAGTGGTCTTGTCTAGTCAGTAAAGCAGCATGAAGTCAGTCTATGAACTTAGAAGTTAACCTAAGGGAAAATGCATTATTGAAGCTACAGCGCGCAAATAATGAGATTGGAGAAAGTGTCTCCAGTTGTAAAGCCAACGCCTAAATAAAAAACTGTAAAAGACAAAAGACAGATGCACATTTCCTAATTATTAAATAATTTACCTGTTCCTTCTTCCTCCATTGCTATTAAATGCACTGATTTCTGAGTCCATCAGTTAACAAAATCAATTTTTTATTATCTATTAATGCTATAAGCGATGTATCAGTAAATGAAGAAATACTCTCTTCAGCAGTGGTTATGAGAATGAACGAAAAGGAGTTAGCTTTTAAATATAATTGTTCTTATGACTAAACTAAATATATTTGTTATTGAGGAAGTAGGTAGTCCACAGAATTTCCTGGTGCTCAAGTTAATATACACTTCAGATGATACTGTAGAAAAAAATGTGTCCAGTGAAATTTGTGAAGAAAATTATAGTATTTGCTCTAAGCATGATAGAGGTAGACCAGGGACAGATGCATTCCCAAGGAGGGTCAGCTGTTCTTGGATGGGCCAAAAGGCTGCACTAAGCCTTGAGTTTGAGCAGGAGGATCTACAGCTACAAAGGTCCTCTGCAATGTGAAAAACCATAATATCATAATTTAGCAGAGGGCCGGGGATATTGCTCAGCATTACACATGCCTGCCTGGCAAGAGCAAGGTCCTGAGTTCGATTTCTGGTATCAAAACAAAACAAAAATTTATTTAAAAAAACTATGAATCGCATAATTTAGAGGAAAGGCATTTTCATTTTTTTAAGAAAGGTATTTACAATGGGAAAAGATAGTCATGCAAAAAATAGTGCATGCGTGTGTATGTGGTTGCATGCATTGCTGTGTGTGTATATATATTCATATAGAGCATCTATGAAGGTGTTTCTAAAACTTTAAAGGGAGAGCTCTATCAAGGAGACCCTGAGCTCTTCAGCTACTTGTTGCCTCTGTGACCTTAGACGGGTGACTCAAAGTGACTCTCCAGCCTCATTTTATTGATCTACTAGGTGGGTTGAGCTGTATAGTAACAGTTTGAATCTTATAAGGTTATTGGAAAGATTCATCAAATTAATAGTTGCAGGCATAGGAATAATATCCAGTACATTCAAACCACTAAAGTGCTTGCTTGTATTATTTCTTTTTGAAAAATTGGTAGTAGATGTACATGGTATAAATTCTAAAAGGTACAAACTGGCATGTAGTGGAAAATAAGTTGTTTCTGTTGATCATGATTGTTGACCTGACTGGATTAGGAGACACCTGAAAGATGAGTGAAGCACACTCCTGTGAGTTTCTAAAGCCACGGGCTGAAGGTGGTTAAGACCTTCACTAGGAAAGCACCTCCTAGCCAGCCCCCAAGGATTATCAGCTCAGTGTGGTCTGGTTCCTGTTACATAATCACCTGGGATCATGTTTTTGCACTATCAAATTAATCTTCAGTCACAGCATATAAGGTATGCTATAGACCTGATGGTCAGCTGAAGGGCAAGCTGTATTCAACTCGTAAGCACTCCATAGAGCACCCAGTCCCCAAGGACAGAGAGTATGTGGTAGAGGTTTGAGCACACAGGAATGGGGGTGATGGAGTGGTGTCTCAAGTCAAAATTTCAGCTGTGTCCACCCTGTCTTCTAGTCTTCTAGGATTCCTGCTACCTATCCTCTCCATCCTCGTCCACTTGGAATTCTGAATGTGGTGTGATAGCTGATGCTCCCTGTCCAGTTCAAAAATCACCCTTCAACCTGGGAAGACAATTCCTTCTGACTCCTGTGGCTTCATTCTAATCCAAATATTTTACTTTAATAAACTATCCAACTGATTTACAATATATTAGGACTGAGGCATTCAGGAACTCCTTCATTCAAATGAATAAACTTTTAAATGGACTTAAAATGGTTTTTAACTCATTCTAATAGGTCTCATAAACCACACAACTCTGGATTATACCTAGTTATTAACACTTTCCTCTCTGTCTGTCCTTCCAATCTACTCTGCTTCCCAGCCATCATTAAGTGAGCAATTAGACACGATCGTCATGTTCTGCAAAGGCATGGAGCAATGAGTTACGCTTACTTAGCCAAAATATCTGTGGCAGATCAAGGGTCAGTACAGTTTAGCCTCCTAGCACGATAAAAACCAAATTTGGGGCTGGGCGTTAACTTAGGAGTTATTTTTCCATCCCTCTCATGTGACAGATGAGAACATTAAGGGCATTCAAAGTTAGATCTCATTCAAAGTTAGGTCACTCTTTACATTTGACTGCCTCCTCTCCAATTTTTTTGAATCTTGGAATGAATATCAGGAAATCAAAATCAAAAGTCAACAAACAAATTTAAACTTAAACATGATTCCCTTTAACAAGCTTGTTATTGGGTTTGAGGGGAATGGTCATGGTAGGAAAAGACAAAAGTTCACGTCTGTCTGTTTAACTGACAAGTTGATGAAATAAATGGGATCGTATGTAAATTATACCTGATGAGAAATATTCAGGACATCAAAAGTTGATAAATGATATCATCCTTTTTTCTGATGAAAAAGTATGCAACTGTATGTTTTCATATCTTTCATATTTTTAGAAACAGAAACTCCTTCATTGACAAGTTGTAAGTGCAGTTTGCTGGTAAGTGAAAGATTTCTCTTGAGCAAAAGCCAGTGCAATGAATATAAAAATGCTTTTATCCAACCTACGGTTTATTTCACAGTGATCAATGGAAAGCTGAATTCTCTGAATGTTGGGATGCAGTTTCTCAGATGACAATGAACAGTAGTCAAATGTTTGAATTCCATCCATTTTAATGTCCAATAGAAAGATGACAGATTCTGAGCATCAAGATACCAAATTTTGGCACTAATGTCACCAAAAATATATAGTATTACTCTATGATAAATAAAAAACATATATGAAAATTAGACTACATAACAGATTCATGTCTGACAAAATAAAAAAATAATCAAAACACTGCATAATATGCCTTAAGAAATGTTTTAAAACAATGTTTAATAAATACTATGACTACCATAATGAAACAGCAACATCATTTAGTTTCCTATGATGCAGACTTCCCCATAGAACATCGTTTATTTACCCCATACACAGAACACCAAAGTTAAAAATTCACATGGAATTCAAATAAAATTAGCTCTGCTACAACTCCTAAACCACATACATGGAGTGACTAATTATTTCCTCGCTTGTTTGGCTGGTATCATTAGAGTACATCTCATTTTACTGTTTTTGTATGTGCATTTACATGTTTCTCCAATTTGATATTATCTGTTACAAACAGCTACTTACAGACCGCTTCCACGGTATTTTATAACAAGCCCAGACGGGTGCTTAATGAGCCTATTACAAGGGTTGTGGGGAGAAGAGGCTTTTGTGAGCCCCTTTCTGCCTGTCCCTTTTAGAGTTTATAAGGTGGGATAAAGCCATTGAGAGGAGAGTTTAAATGAGCTTTTCCTGGTTGATGCACCTTGAATAGAACTGATGAGTTTCATTTAGAAAGGCAGAGTGGCTTGGAGGAACCAGGAGTATACCAAGCAGCATCTTTTCTAAGTCACTTTGCCAGTCACTTAATGTTTCCAATCCAGAGTCTGGACAAATGAATTTTTGCCTGAAGATAAGCATAAATTTGGGGAAATAACTCTTTTTCAGACTCCGACATCATCCTTAATTTTGTAGAACAGAATCTAACCTAATAAACAGTATCAGACTTCGGTGCTTAGATTAGTGGCAGAGTGATAGTGGAAATTCCTAACAATTGAGGTGAGACCAACCAACACTCCATCAGTAACTTTTAGATGTGAGTTTTTATGTACTGAATTAAAGAAAATAAATGCTACATTTCAGTGAGTTATTGTTTGAATTATGCTGCTATTTTTAAATGTGTGTGTGTATGTGTGTGTGTCAGAGACCACTTCATACATGAAAACCCTGACTCTCAGACAAAAATTCTAGCTAATGAAAGTGATGTACTCTAACCTATTAGGGCTGTTGTTTTAACTGAATACAAAAATAAAAACAAAATATGTATATTTTTCAGTTGGTACATGCATTTTCCAGTTGAGTACATGTGCAACCAGTGGCCCCACATTATTTTGATACCTGCCAGGAAAGAAAGCATTTAAGTTTCAAATTCAGGGTACAGAGCCATAACCCTTTCTGACATCCTAATTCCCTGTGCATAATTCTATCTTCACTCTGTCTTGTTAACTTGGCTTTAACATGAATGTAAAATAGGATCTCCACACTGTAAATGGAATTGGTGAGCCTCTAGCAGGAGAAATGGCCTTAACAAATGAAGTAGTTCGAAGTCATCATTTGTCTTCCAAATAATCTCTACAGTGGATTTGGAGCAATGAAATACCTGATGGTAACTTCATTTATAAATATGTTTTTGTCCTCTTCCTTCTCTTTTTCTTTCTTTCTTTCTCTCTTTCTTTCTTTCTTTCTTTCTTTCTTTCTTTCTTTCTTTCTTTCTTTCTTTCATTTTCTTTCCATTTTTCTTCTCCTAAAAAAGAAATGTTTCATTCAAATCTCACATACATTCCCAACTCATGCAAATAACAAAAATACACTGTTGTTAATTACCCACATGACCCAATGACTGACCATTAGAGCACAAATAAGAATCAAGTGTAATCTCTACTGCTTCTTCATGCTTAAAACCCTACACCATTAGGCTGCATATTTTACACATTTAAAAAAAAAACTAGTTCTTTCAGTATAACTGCTGAAAGGGTACCATTTTATATTTTCGGGGTTTAAGTTGCATCATCACCACTTTTCAGAGAAATTGTGATTTTGTTACCCACCCTTTCCTAGCAAAGGGCATCCAGTCCCCTCGCACTGCATATTCACCTCCAGGAGTGACCTCCAGAGCAAAAAGAGAAATCCATTTCCATGTTCATTCAAACCTTTAGCCTGTCTACTAAAAAGTTCTGTGAGGGTGAAAACATTCTAATTACATAAGTGATTTAATTTTGATAATGTAATAACTGACCATGAGATACCAGACCAAATTCAAATGGGATTTGCTCTGCTTCATGATGCCTGAATTGTTCACCATTGGCTGCTTTATCCAGACTTTTTTGTCACTAGTTCAAAGTATTTTTAAATAATTTCAAGTATCAAAAGACCATCAGGGAATTTTCAGAGGAAAGTATACCATAGTGTTTGTGCACAGATAAACATGATCTCAGAAGACAGAGGATTTATACCAGATTTTAATATGTGATTGATTTAGGGTCTGAAATTGACTTGATCCCTTTTGTTTATTCAGACACAGACTCATTATGGAAAGATCTTCTTCTAACTATTTAGGATTTAATTTGGGGAGTCTTGTAGAAATTGATTCCTGCTACTGTAATACAGCTCAGGAGGGACACAATTTTAAACTGTTGGCATTAGAAAAATTGCCAACTATTGCTATAGAGAGGTTAATCTTGTCATGTGTGGCAACTTTTTCTTGCTGCAAAGAGTAGATTTTTCAGATATAGCATATCCTGTGTCTGATGTACCTTGTTTTCTATTGTAGACACTTATTGAACACAGAACAATCTCTCAGGACAAAGACAGAAACATCAGCTGCCTCCATTCCAAACACAGGAATTTTAAATCTGCCCACCAGAATTTCTTCTCATGGGTTTTATGGAAATACAGAAACAGTCAAAAGTAGCCAATACATGCTTCAGTTTGACATTTTGAGTAGAAATCAATAGAAACAAGGCATCTTTTTCTCTAATTAGGACACAGAATTTTATGTCATTTGATTTTGGATGACACTGGTTGCCAAAGTACAACTCTGAAATTGACTCACACTCATTCACATTTTGGCTGCCTTGTCCCACCCCTATAATTCACTTCTGGAGCAAAATCATGGTCACTTCTAATTGTATCCACAGCTACTTAATTGTTAGTGTAATTGGTTACTTGTATACTCACAATCAGAGGCAAATGCTTGATTTCCACTGCCAAACATAGGAATTGTTATCTTTTAGCAATATGCCCACCTGAGATTAAAAATTCTCACCAAAATTACAGGTGCGAAAAATATGCTTAGATTTTGGGGTGAATCAGCTTCTTGTTTAACAAAAGGAACTGGTAATTGAGAGAAAATAATGAGTATTGTGCATGTGACCTTAAGAAATTCCTGCAGGAAATAATGAAAAGCAATGAAAGGTACTTGGGGGAGAGAGGGGGGAGAGAGACAGGAACTAAGAGTCTCTAGAGAAAAAAGCAATACCAACCTATCAAAATGTGCATGGTACCTTATCAAAGGAAACCTGACTTCTATCATTTAAATAAGAAGAGCAAGAATATGACTCAGTCTATCAATTTCGGTTTGCAAACAACAGAGGAGGAGAAGTTCTAACACTGCATTACATTTTTCCTCCCTAAAAATTACCACCTTCATGCCTGATGGTTTTTTTTCCCCCGTGAAGATGTCATGGGGCCTGGGGACCCACTTAAAGTTCCATGCCATGCTTGCCCATGAAACACAAAGTGTTGGTGAAGTATAAACAGAGAGCGCTTTTTCTTTGACCCACTCTGCAGTGTGATGGGGTAGTGTTGTTAGTTTACGTGAGAGAAAATAGCATAGGCTTTCCGAAAAAAAAAAAAAAGTGGAATTGGATTAAGGCCTTTGTGCACGTCTCAATGCTGAGAGGAATTAGCAAGAGTTGTAGGCACTTAAAGGGGCCCTCATGCCGAAGCTTATCCCAGATTTTGCACAATAAACATTTGAATATCAACAGTGTTTTGCAACTTGCAGCACTAATGTATAAACTTCTCCCTTTTGAAACTCTCAAATCCTTCCAAATGTCTGTAACACCCGCCACATAAACATATAGAAGCTAGAGTAGAAAACACCTAGTCAATGATGTAAGTCTGCTTTTAAAAAGATCTTTCACCTTTTCTATCTTCAAGATCTAGAATGTTTTATAATAGCTAGCTGATTTAAAGACTTTAGATGCTCTATTTAATTTTAATCGTTCAACTTTCTTTCAAGATTTCCATTCTGGTATGGGGGAGGGGAGCTTCCCAAGAATAGATGGGGATGTGTGATTAACTTAAAACTGTTTTGACCAAGATTTTTCTTCTTTTTTTTTTCTTTTAAACATCAGAGTCCTAATATATCTTTTGATTTTAGAAGAAAACCTTATGAAGACTTCAAAAGAGAAATCCACCTCTGGAAAAATAGAACTGTTTTTGCCCGTTAAAGCCTGTTGTCTACCTCATTGGAAATCCACATATGAAAATCAGTTCCCCCTCTGTAAACTAATCAGATACTCAGTTCTGACTGAAGACAGTAGTCTGATTTTGTAGCAAGGCCATCCAACATCAAACACTTATTTGATGTTCATGACATTAACCAAGTTCTATTTTTCCCTTTAAGAATTCCAAACTCCCAAAAGTGAAATCAAAGTGCTGTGGAATCTAGGGAA
>RJWT010047268.1:0-11328 GCA_004365215.1 Cuniculus paca | reverse complement strand
CAGGGAGTCCCAAGACCAGGGGGCACTGGTAAAGAGGGAGAGTCAGGGGCTTTCCACAAATTACTGCTCTCCCTGGTGCGTGGCTTGCAGTTGTCTGGGCTAAAAAGACAACGTCTGCTAAGTTCCCACAGGCCACTTATCCTCACTGGGGTTTAGAGAATAGGCAAACCCAGGCCCCGGGACAACCACCCAGAGGGAATGTGTCACAGAGCATCAGGGCTACCCCGGGAGCCTCTCATTCCAGGATCCTTGGGCTCGGGGTAATCAACACCTTTAGCATCATAGTACCCTGCACAGCTTTCTGTTACTCCCAGCTGCAGATGCTATTGTCGAGTCACCTGGGGCCCTGGTAGCCACATGCTGAGCTGAATCTTTCCTCCCCAAGATGCCACCTGAGCTCAGTTTCTCCATCTGTCAGATGGGCCGAGCCTGCTAGTTCTGCAGGCGGGCTCCATACTCCCTACAGCCTCCTTTTACTCGCAGAGCCTCCCAGCTAGGCGCCCTTCCGTCCTTCCAGGTGTTCTTCGCATTACCTCCCACAAGCATCAGCCACAGGGCCTGCCTTTCCTGTCCCAGGAGTCCTCAGCCCACTCCAACTTCCACATCTCAGGCCTACCCTGATCTTCCTGCCCTGGGCCAACCCTCCCACCCTTCCAGGCTGGCTTCAAGGGGCCCACACATGGTCCTTCCTTTCCCAACCACACGGGTCCGGCAGGGAGACCCTGGGGCAGTGGCCATGTGTGATTGCGGAGAGAAGTAATGGGACAAACACTTGAAGGTCTCGGCGAGAAAGGAGTCTTTTCCTCCCTCCCTGGCCCCTACCTTTGCAGCTCCCAGGTCCTGGCACCCAGAGCCATCACTTTGGTTTGCAGATCACTGGGCTCCTCGCAGGGACCATCGCACTCAGTCTGCCTCTGTCCATGCTCCTCCTCTACAGATGAGCAGCTAGGGTTGAGTTTACTCAACTCACCCCAGGTCTCACGGTTATGAGCACAGGCCAGTGCGGTACCAGGTCTGTCTTCCCCAAAGCACACGCTCTCAACCGCCGTGGTGGTCCCTTTGCAGCAGTCTCTGTTAAAGGGGTTCCATCCTTTCCCTGCTTCCGCCATGAGAAATGCTCACCCCAGTTGACAGGTGGCCATGCAACCCAGGGAGGTATTGGAGCTGACTGGTATTGTGACAAGAATGTGGCCATGGTGCCTGCTCTTCTTCATCCACTGTGTCATTTGCATCCACTGAAGATGCTTTTGGCAGCAAGGATATACACAGAGGGCTAGCGGGAGGAAGCAGATTATCACCCACACCAGGATCTGCAGGCAACACATCCTCCAAGGGAGGTGTCTTAGGGCTCAGGGACCCTTTCTCTGAGTCTCCATCAGTGATCTTCCTTGGGCTGGAAACCAGGAGCTGTAGCAGCTCAAGTCTCTGACTCCAGAAGTGGCCACATCCAGGCAGAAAGCAGAGATCTGCTCACATGTCCTATGTCCTCTGTGTCCTGCACCTACCGTGGCCATTTGGAGACCTCCCTGGGCTCTTACAGCCCAGCAGCAGCCACATGCTGCCACTTCGCCATCATTGCCATGGCAATGGGAGCCCTGGATGGGGTTGTAGATGTTGGTGCCAACCCCCTAACCAATATGGCCTTCTTCAGCCCAGGTTCTCCAACACTGCTGGTCACTGCTCCCATGCCAGGGCCCAGAGGGGAGGTGTACCTGGTTTCTGCCTCCAGGGGCCCACAATGGAAAGATTCTAGAAAGATCTCTTGCTACAGAGAGCAGCTGGAAGGGATGAGACCGGAGAGGGTGTTGCGATCATCCTAAGAGGAGGAGAAAGACATTGACATCAGGCACGTTGGGGGAGGGTGGAAAAGTCCGAGAAACCCCAGGAAAGGGAACCACGCAGCCCAAGGCCTCTCCCGTTAGCCCCCACCCTCCATATGAAAATCACTGCCTTTTAGCCACTGTTCCTGCTGCTTCAAAACACACTTGCCTTGAGGTCTGGCAGCTGTGCCAGGCCAGGCTGTCAGGGAGAACCCCACCCAGGCCGAGCCCCAGCTGCTTTGCATAGCCTTTGAGCATCTCTGCTGGCAGAATTCAAAAAGCCGTAGGTCCAAGGAGCCAGAGTAAATGGTAGCATCAGCTGTGATCGCAGCGTTGATTGCCACAGTTGGCTACCTGACAGGTTCAGCCCTGAAGCCACTTCATCCAGCCTTTGGGCCACAGAAGCAACAAAGCAGTGGCACCGGCCACATTGCAGGGAGCATCACTGCGTAGGGTGATCTGTGTTTGCTACTCAGGGTCCAACTCCCTCCAGCGTGGGCATGTTCCTGCACAAGTCCCATCCCCACCCCACCTCCTGTTGTGAGCATGTGTGAGACTCAGCCAGCACTGGGTTTCTCTGCCGGTCACCAGACTGACACTTTCTCAAGCTAGGGATGGGGAAGTTGAGGCAAGTACCCCATTTCCCATGGACCTATCTCTGACAGTGCAGTTGAGAACACTGTGCTAGGATGCATGAGGTACCTGGGTTGGAAGTAGGACCTGCTGGATGTGCCAGGGGGTTCACAGCCTGGGCCAGGGACCCCACAGCTCGATGGGAACATAAACCCGAGATGAGCCTGAAGCATGAGCCTGGAGCCTTCCGAAGACGGGAGGAGTTGGAAGCCCAGGCAGTGCTATGGAGTTCATGGCCCTGCTGTTGGCATGAGGGGTATTTGTTTTGTCCCTTCCTTTGCTAACATGCTGCCTGGGTAATACCAGCCTCTCTCCAAGAGCCCTCCGTGTACTAGTGGGTTGTGGCCAGGACATCCCGAGCGGTGTTTATGATGTCTCCCATGGCTGTCAGGTTCCCCCCTGCCTCTGGCTGAGTGGAGTGGTCCCATTATTTCAGGGGAAAATGCTGCAGGGTCCCTACAGTGGCCAGAGCACAGGTCTGCTGTGCTGCCCCCAAAATGGAAAAAGCAAGCCAATGTTTACCTAACCTTCCTGTCTGGGGACAGATGGAGTAGCAGAGGGTGGAATGACCAGGGACAGATGTCCTGCTGAGGAGGGAACAGGCCAGGAAGTCCCTGCACAAGGGACTGCACAGGGGAGCTGGGTCTTGAAGGGCATTCCAGAGTGACAGTAACAGCCTGTGGGTTCTCAGCATGTCTGCTCTGAGCTGAGCACTTCCCTTTGTCTCATTCCATCTTCCCGACGGCGATGGGGGGTGTTGTAGCCCCACTGGACGGACAAGGAAATGGAGGCTCAGAGAGGTCAGCCACCCTGTGACTTCCCTGATAAAGATGGTCTCTCATCCCCAGAATGTGTGGTGGAGATGAGGGACGGCCTGGAGAAGAGGCTGAGGAAGGAGGGAAGGAGAAGTCAGCCTCAGAGGAGGAAGTAGGGGGGATGGGCCCTGAGGTGACCCAGGGCCCTCAGATGGAGGCCTGCTGCTCTGACGTCAGGAAACCTCCCTGCCCAGAGTCCTCGGTGGGGCAAAGGGTGAGACGCACTACAGCTTTGGGCTGTCAGTTTGCTCCAGGACAGCAGTTACAGAAATGAGATTTCTTCTACTCACCAGCTCTTCGGAGATGACCAGAGCTTTCAGGTTGACTCATTCGCGCCTGAGTGACTCAGTTTGCAAACACTGTGAGGCTTCAGAAGCTGGTCCTGGTCAGGGATACAAACAAGAGCAACCTCAGAGACAGGCAGGGTGGCCATGTGGCAGCCGGCAGGGCACGCGGAACCGCTTTTAGCACCCTCTCCCCATAAGTTTCTAACTTAGTAGGAAAGTGACTTGTTTGTAGGAAAGCAAGCTCGATTTCAGCCCAGGTGGTGTTTCACTGTCACTGAGAACCTAGAGTTCAGAACCAGAGGAGGGGCTCGGGCCAGCCAAGGGGACAGCTTATGCCCAGATGCAGGGCAGGGACACCCACCATGTCCCCAAGCTGGGGCTTGGGTATGTGGGTACTGGACATGGCGTTGGAGCACTTCAGTCTTGCCATGCTGGGGCTCGGTTTCCTCACACAGGAAATGAGAGGCAGCGATGATAAGCCCATGTTTCTCAGGGTTACTCCAAGCTTGGTAAGAGGTAGGTAACGTGCCTCCTAGTGTCTGATGACACAAAAGCAGTACAGGCTTTCCAAGCCCCTCCTCGAGTCACTTGTAAGAGGCATATGTTCTCATGTTCTTCTGCTTCTTTTTAGTTCATAAATTTAATTTTTATATCATTTTCTTCAGCCCTGGGGATTGGCCCCAGGGCCTTCACACTGAGCCACGTTGCCCATCTTCTTATTTTTTGAGGAAAGGTCATGCTAAGTTGCTATATTTCCCAGGCTGGGCTCAAACTTGAAATCCTCCTGGTCCAGCCTCTCAGAGTGCTGGAATTAGAGATGTGTGCCACCATGTCCAGCTATTTTAGTATAATTTTAATTTTTTTATTTTAAATTTAAAGAGTCCAAAGAATTCCTGTTCTCTCTAGTCAATTTTATTAGATTGTTTTACCCCCTTGCTCTATTATTTTTCTATCTTTATCTATGCATATTGATTTTTTATATTATTTGAGTAAGTGGAAGGCACAGCAAATTTCTATCCCTAAATTCAAGTGTATACCTCTCAAAACAAAGGCATTCGCTTATGTAACTACAGCATAATTTTCAAAATTGAGAAATTAAACAGCAGGCTGGGTAAGTACCTCAGTGGTAAAGAGCTTGTTTATCAGGCATGAGCCCCTAGGTTTGGTTCTCAGCACCACAAGGAAGGCAGGAAGGAAAGAAGGAAAGATGGGAGAGAGGCGAGGAAGGATGGGGGAAGACAATAGTAATGCAATGCTATTGCTGGATGTGGTGGAGCACACCAGTAATCCCAGCACTTGGGAGGCTGAGGCTAGAGGATTGCCATGAATTTGAGGCCAGCCTGGGCTACATATTGAGTTTAAGGACAGTCTGAACTACATAGCAAGACCTTGTCTCAAAAACAAAACAAAACAACAACAACAAAAAACAACCAATCAAATACAGTGCTATGGTCTCCCCATTTGAACTTATTCCCATCAATTATAATGCCATTTAAAGCTATTTTTTCTCCTAGTCTCCTTCAATCTGTGACAACTGGCTAATTCCTCATACTTCCGTGACCTTGATAATTGGGAAGGTCACAATCGGGTCATTTTGTGGGTTGTTTATGCCTGGTCCTTTCCTCAGATTAGGTTCAGATGACAGCCATGGGCAGGAGCAGGCCGCCCACAGGTGGTGCTCTCTCAGCACCTGGGTCTGGAGGATGGGCTGCTGGTTTGTCCTCTTACAGGTGACGTTAACGCGGATCATCTGGTTAAAGTGGTGTCCCCCCCACTGTGCTTCACCGGAAGTTTCTGATGAGTCTCTTGTAGGAAAATCCTTTGAGGCTGTGTAAATACACAGGTCCTGGTGCTCTTCACACCGCCACCCACTTGTTTTAGCAGATGCTGTGAGTTTGACTCCAGCATCTTATCTACATTTACAAGGAGATTCCCCTCTTTCTATTTATTTACTCATATTAGTGGGACCTGGAACTTTCTAGTTCATTCAATGGGTCATAATCCACTACTTTTATTCTTCTTTATAATATGCAAATTATCCCAGATTTGGCTAATGTGAGCCCCTCAAGGTAGTGTCTTAGTCACTTGCCTTGTTGCTGGGACAATTTAAGGAAGGAGAGGTGTCTTTTGGCTCATGTTTCAGTGCATGGTCGGCTGGTTTCAAGACAGGATGGCAGGGTGGGGCCTAGTGGAGGAGAGCTGCTCACCGCATGGCGGACGGGAAGCAGAGAGCTGGGAGGAGCTGGGAAGGGAGATATTACATTCCAGCCCACACCTTCAGTGACGACTCTTCCAATCAGGCCCCACCTCCTAAGAACAAATCAGCTGTAACTGCATAACTCAATCACCCCGCACAAACCCTGCCTAAGAATACATGAGGCTCTTGCGGGGGACATCTGGCTGTAACCCATAGCAAGTGACTTCCATTTCCTTCTCATGTGGCTTCATTATCCACTGAGTTATTCTTTATTCTCTAGCACAAGATATTTCAGGTTCATTTGTAAGGTACTCATTCCCAGCTCTGCAAACAAACTTTCTCTAAGGTTCCTGGATCCTTTTAGTGCTGGTCTTGCAGTAATGGCGAACCTTTTAGAGACCAAGTGCCCAAACTACAACCCAAAACTCACTTATTTGTCACAAAGTAACAACACTGCAATTTAACCTGAATACTGAGGTTTTCATTTAGAAAAAGCAACTCATACTTTAACACCTTTTGTCTTAAACTCAACACACATGCCATAGGTTCACCACCACTGGCTAGAGCTTTGGCTCATAACACATTTCATTTTGTTTTGTTTTGACTCAGGGTCTTGCTGTGTAGTCCGGGTTGACCTTGAACTTACTATGTAGCCCAGGCTGACGTACAACTTGTGATCCTTCTGCCTCAGCCTCCTAAGTGCTGGGGTTCATGCATTGCTCTTTATCTCTTGTCTCCCAGGAACTGGAATAGACAAGCAGAGAGCGGGCAAGCCAAGAAACCAGGTTATTGCTGCTACTGAGCCTCTGTGAGCCTTGATGGTCTGCAGGAGCCTAGGAGTATGTGAGTCTTTTACTGCTACTAACACTATTAGGAATAATAAGCATCTGCATTCATCCATGAACAGGCACAATAGAGGAGAACTGGAGGCCTGGGAGCTACGCTGTTGCCTCCTTGGAGGATTCAGGTCATGGCTCTTTTCAGAGTTGCCTCCCATCCCCAACCTCAAGGCTTCAAGGCCAAATCACGCAGAAACAGGGAAAGAAGGGAAATGACATTCTCTGCCTAAAATAGAACTGAAGACCGAACTGACGCTCCAACCCACCAGGAAGTGCATTAGCAGCCCCAGAACCAGCACGGGAGAGGGGCGGAAGTGGTGAGCTGCTACGAGCAGGACATTTCAAAACCTCCGGCCGAAAATCAGGAACCAGCAGCTCAGAGGATCTGATGCTTCCAACCGAAACTTCTTTGACTCAGCTCTGCTGTTTGATTTTCTTTGCCTTCTCACGTTTCCACGGCCTGTGGAGTCACAGCCTTGCACCTCTGCAGTTTCAGTGCCACAGGCTGCTGTGCACAGTCGAACAGGGGTTTCTCTGTCCACTGTGTGGTAGGCATGGAGATGTACAACCCAGATCCCTGCTCTCCTCGGCTCTGCTGTGGTCACAGCTTCCCTCCCGTAGAATGTGTCCCAGTACTTGACCCCGGGCAGATCTGGTCTCCTGGCAGGGAACCTGCCAGGTAGGTATGAAACTGACTCAGAGCCAGGCTTGGTGGAGCCATTCATTCTCCATGGCAACCACTATGGAAGGAGCCCCAGGACTGCTGCACATGGCAAACCAGTGCCCAGCAAGGGTGGGTTCTGTCCAGAATCACACAGTGAGCTGGTACAGAACCAGGTGCCCATCAGAGCCCCAGGGTCTGCACTTGCCCTCTGCCAGCCTTGAGCCACTCATCACTCATCACTTACAGCACCTGTTATTGTTTTGAATTAATAACATCAATATGGGACTCCTTGGCACCTGTGTGTTAGATTTAAAATATTTATTTTTAAGATACTAGGGAACGCCCATCACCATGCCCTGTCCCCATATTCAGGATTGAACCCAGGGCTCATGCATGCTAGGCAAGTACTCTAGCATGGACCTACATCCCCACCCCATTTTAAATTTTATTTTGAGATAGTGTCTTGCTATGTTGCCCGAGCTGGCCTTGACTTTGTGACCTTCCTGCCTCAGTCTCTTGAGTAACTGAGGTTACAGGGGAACATGGCTTTATCTCAAATCAGGACTCCTACGTCATTGTCCAACAGGAGTATACAATATCTCACCCATGAAAAATACTTTTCAATGTGCAACTTTTGAATGTTCATGTAGATTGGAAGGCATTTCAGGGGTATTTCCAATAATTCAGTGCTCTTTTTAAATGTATATGAAAATTCTAGAAATTGATTAAGGAATGGTAAACGTCAGTGGGAACGGAATGTACTGTTCATGATATGTTTTATCCCTCAAATTATTTTTCAACTTCATGTTGCCTTGGCCCGGGGTTGGGATAATGTATGTATTCTAAGCAGGAGGAGGATGGAGAAGGAGGATGATTTTGAAGAAATTGCTGAGAAATGCTGATGCTTCTTCTCCTCTCCAAACTCCTGCAAAAACCATACCAACAATATCACACCTGAAAACAATTAAGAATAATTTTACTAGCATTAAAGCCCAGCCATGTTCAAATTTCAAGTTGTCTTTCAAATGTCACAAAATTTTATTTGTATTTTTAAATTGTTATAGTTGGAACAAGCCTCACATTGTGATTGGTAATGTTTCTCTTAATGTTTTAACCATCAGTTGCCTTTACATGTGTTTTTTTTTTTTTCTACTCGATTCCTTTTTCCCCCTTCCCTCCACCACATCTCTTTTTTAAAAACTGTAGTTTATTTATTTTTGTGGTATTGGGGATTGAACCCAGGGCCTTTACACTGAGCTACATCCCCACTTCTTATTTTTTAAACTTTTTAAAATTTTGAGACAGGGTCTCACCACTCAAGGTCAAGACTAGGTCTGTCCAGCCTAGTCTTAAATTTGAGATCCTCCTGGCTCAACCTCCCTGAGAGCAGGGATTATAGGTATGTGTCTCCATGCCTGGTTGCAACTTATTTATTTATGTAGACTATATCATGTATATTTTAGAGGTCCCCACAAAGTTATTACTGATCAAATCCCCAAAAGGGTCATCTCCTATAGTTCCTGTAAATTGCCATTTGAACCTAGATTTAGGTTGAATAGTTTTGGCAAGAACACTTCACAGGAAACCTGTGATGTCCGTTGCCTCTATTTGCAATATTAGCAGATACTATTTTTTGTTCTTTGTTCTTTGGTTTTTGTGTTTTTTTTTTTTTTTTTTCCTTTCTGAGACAGGGTTTCACTGTGTGGTTTAGTCTGGCCTCCCTCAGACTCACTTTGTAGCCCAGGCTGGTCTCGAACTTGTAATGAATCTCCTGCCTCAGCCTCCTGAGTTCTGGGATTACAGGCGTGCACCACCACGCCCAGTTTAGCAGATTTTGTTGAGCTGGTGTTTATTATCCATTAATTGATTATGGGTTGTCAAAGGGTATCACCCCAATTTCATCATTCCTTCTTGATGTATGAGCTGAATTACTTCTGTAAAGTGAAACTTCAAATCATCTCATGATTGCTCACCCAGAGGTACAGTTTATATAGGAGCAGCAGGATAAGTACTCAATTACTAGTGTTTTCAAAACCTTAAATACTTCAAAGATGATCCATGAGATTTTTTTTTTTTAGTACCATTGTGAACTCCTGGAGTTAAACATTGGAGTGCTTCAGAGTGTCGTAGTTTCACATTTATTGATACGAAAAAAAAGTGTCCCATCTCTGGCAGGAGGGAGCCTCTCCTCACTGGTTGCTGAGTCCTTTGAGCAAGTCCCAGGAGCCTTAGAAGACTTCAATGCCATCTGACAGCTGATGAGCCAGGGCATTCTTTTTCATTTCCTGTCCCAGACCTGGATGGGCTCAACTGTTTTTTTGTTCTTGTTTTTGTTTGTTTTTCAAGGAACCCCTGTTCTTTTATTGGGGAACGGTATTTCAAATAGCAGCCTGGCACTGGAGCTCATGGCTACTGGACTAGAATTTTTCAGAGGTCAAAGGTAGGAAACATGTCTTTTGTTAGTTTTGAAGATAAAGCACATCATAAATCCATACTGATAGTTTCGATTCAAATTCAGTGTAACAGGGTTCTGCACAACATCTTTTTTCTTCCCCTGCTATCTCCTTTCTCCTGGCTTAAGAATCTCATTTCTCAAAGACACCAGGAATTTTAGCATTGGAATTTCACATTAGCTTTATCCCACAATGTAAACGAAACAGTATTATAGCACCAATACCAATCCTCTGCCAGCCAAGAGATAGTTGGAAGCAGTTTGGGATGTTTTGTTTGTGTATTTGCAGCTCTTTTTGTCTGTGATTATTTCCCCTCTCAGGGATAAGCAGACCAATTACTGTGTTTGGAACAGCTCCTCTGTGTCTCGCCACCGACAGATGCATATCCATGTTCATTTGTTTCTTTTTCGGGAATCCTTTTTGATTTAATTTTGTTTTTTACTTACATGAAATAGTTCTGTGACTCCAAAGTCAAATACACAAAAGAAGGTATATTCAAAGAATATCCAACTTCCGCTTCTCTCTTCTACTTTAATCCTTACCCTCCCACACCATAGCCTCTTCTCACTGGTTTCTTCCCATTACCTGTCTGATTCCAGTACAAATGGACACCTCTGTATAGTTACGTACTGGCAGCCCTGCCTTCCTTAGGTAAATCTTATATACATATCCTTTTTTTTTTTTTTTTGTGGCACCGGGGATCAAACTTACAATCTCGAGCTTGCCAGGCAGGTGCTTAGGCCGCTGAGCTAAATTCCCAGCCCTTGTCTTTTGAGACAGGGTCTCACTATGCCGTTCAGGCTGGCCCTGAGCTCATTTTGTAGCACAGGCTGGTCTCGAACTCACAACGATCCTCCTGTCTCAGCTTCCCCAGTGCTGGGATTACAGGCGTGCGCCACCACGCCCGGCTTACATATCCTTATAACCCAATCTTCATGGTCTATATCTAGATGCCCCCCAAGAGCATCTCACACTCATAGTGAGGTTTTTGGGAGATGATTGGCTCATGGCGCTGATAGCGGACCAGTTGTTAGGAGGCGGAGCCTGATCGAAGTCAGTCGCTAGGGGGCGTGGCCTGGAGGGGGCGTGGCCTGGTTCACCTCCCTTCCCAGTCCTCCCTTCTCTACTTATTGTACACGGTGCTGTGGGCAGCTCTTCTCCGCCATGTCCTCTGCCGTATCACCTGCCTTGGAGCCAGCCAACCATAGTCTGAAACGTGAGCCAAAATAAATGTCTCCTCTTTTAAATGGTCCCAGCAATGAGAAAAGTGACTAAGGCACTAAGAATACATCATATGCGAAGATAAGTCCTCATTCTTTTTTAGTGCTGTCTGGTAGTTTTCTTCATGGACGCGCCATAGTTAATTTGACAAGTCCATTAACAGAGAGTTGGACACTTTCCCGTTTACAAATCATCCCAGAATTAGTGCCTTTTGGCTTTTGGTCTGAGTTGTTGCATACATATCCTAGACATTTGTGTCATTTCACAGAGGAGTCTATCTAAGTACAACATGGTCACCGCTCTCCCCTGCTTAAAACCCACCACTGGCTCCTGATCCTGGTGGATGATGTCCAAATCCTTAGCTCAGAGACCCCCAGATCCTGTCCAGCTCAGCTATCA
>RJWT010047267.1:0-11270 GCA_004365215.1 Cuniculus paca | reverse complement strand
ATTGCATCTTGCTTGCCCACAGATATTCTCATTGGCCTTTATATTGTTGCCAACTATAATCTACAATGAATGACATTGCTATGAACATTTCTCTGCATGTCTCTATGTGGATAAGAAGTTTCATTTCTTTGGGGTGAATATCAAGTAGTGAAATTATTGGTCCATGTAAGTTTCTGATTACTTTACAACCCTTGTTACTGGCAGTCTTATTTATAATTTAACAATTCAGGTGAGTCATATATCATGGTAGTTTTAGTCTGAATTTTCTTGATACTGCTGATGTCAAACAGTTATCCAATTGTGTCCGGACAGCTCATAGATCTTTTTGGAGTAGCTCCTTTTCGACTTTTAAAAGTTGGACTGTGTTCTTATTATCATGGTGTAGGATTAGATATTGTTTGCCCCATATTCTAGATAAAAGCCCTTTGTCATATATGTGTATTGCTACATTTTTTGCCAATATGTGGCCTGCCTTTTTACTTTCCTAAATTGTCTTTTAAAAAGCAGAAAATTCAATGCTTGATGAAGTATAGTTTACCAAATTTTCTTTAACAGGGCTTGCTTATTGTGTTCTATCCAAACATGTTTGCGGACCCCAAAATCACAAAGGTTTGTTTCTTGCATTTTCTCTAGAAGAATTATAGTTTTTCTTTTACATCTACTTGAATGATCCATTTTGCATTGCTTTTGTGTCTATGAGGCAGCAAGTAGAGATTGAGCATTATTTCCTTTCATATGGATTTCTCATTTCTTGAGAAATGTATACATCTTTCATTTAATTCTTTTTAGCTGCACATCTGTGGTTTTATTTGCAGCATTCTCCTTGCTGCACTAGATAATATATCTATCTTTAATACTAAGGCAGTAGGTTTAGAGTAGGTGTTGAATTTAAGTATTCTAAGTCCTGCATTTTGCCACGTGCAATAATTCTCTGCACATTTTCAATGCAAAATTTAGAATTTGATTATATATTTCTATAAGTCTCACCTTGGAATTTTTACTAGGTTTGCACAAAATTAATAAATCAGTTTAGTGAGAATTCATTTTTTTCCAGTATGGGGCATTAAACCTAAGCCATTCACACTGATCTGCATCCCTAGCTCTTTTCTTTTCTTTTCTTTTCTTTTCTTTTCTTTTCTTTTCTTTTCTTTTCTTTTCTTTTCTTTCCTTTCCTTTCCTTTCCTTTCCTTTCCTTTCCTTTCCTTTTTAAATGGGGTTTTGCTAAGTAGATAAATTGCTCACTCTGGGCTCAAATTTGTGATCCTCCTGCTTCAGTCTCCCAGAGTTCTGGGATTACAGGTATGTGCCCCCATGCCCAGCTTTTTTAAATTTTCTAATCCAGGAATATATGTATTTGTTTGCTAGGGCTACCACCAGGAAATACAACAGATATGTGGTTAAAAGTGCAGAAATTTACTATCACCTATTTCTGAAGACCAGAAGTCTTTTTGGCAGCTTCAATTCTCTTTACGAACTGTGATCAAATATTTGGTACATGGTGCTGCCGAGGCCATCTCACAGAGAAGCAGGCCTAAAAACACGACGCTGTATCCTCATCCACTTTATTCACCAGATCTGGCACCATGTGGCTTCTGGATCTTCCCCAAAGTCAAAATAACCATGAAAGGGAAAGGTTTTGAACCCATTCAGGACACTGAGGCAGCCAGGACCACGCAACCAAAGACACTCAGGAAAGAGTACTCCAGAGCTGCTGCAGAAAGTGTTAAGGGTCATGGAAGAGAGTGTTTAAAGTGAGAGGGAGATTTTTGAGGCTTATTCATGCCAACATGTCTTTTTCCATAACAGTTTCCTTTTAAACTTAAGCATTCACTCTACTTTTGTATCATACCTCTTATCATAGAAGTGAGCAGAAGTCCATTCTCTCCACTCCTTCTGATCACACACGGTGCCTGATCCTTGAAGAGGTTGACACCCCTTAGCGGGGCACTCAGAGCTCCCAGGCAGGTGTCAGAGAAGTGCTGCTTCAGTGGATTACAAGGAAATGCACAGAACACATTGGAGAACAGCAGAAGCCAACTGGAGTAGCTCTGAATCCCAGAGAATTAAAACTTCAATCGCTTTTACATATCTTTGCATTTGCAGTTTCTCCACTCATTTGATTATGCATTGCAGGCAAGGTAAAAATGAATATTCTGAGTAAGAACTTGCTCTTGCCAAGGAATAAAGCAGAATCTGCGATGCCAGCGAGCCCTGCAGCTCTGATATTCTCTGGCGAGTGATAATGGCATTCTGAAGTGTACCTCTGAGCTTTGGGGTGGTCTCTCTCCAGAAACTGTGGGGCTGGAGAGTCATTTATTCCTGACTTTCATCAAGTCCTCCTCTGCAGTGGTCCAGATATACTTTGCTGGAACCAAAGTGTATGACATCGCTTCTATAAAAGCAAACAACATATCAGAGAAAAGCAGGCAAGTGCAGTCATTTACTCATTCTGATATCAGGTATCTGTTGGTGGATACCTTGCTCAGCATCAGGAATACTTTCCCAACCAAGGAAGATAGTACTAACCTTCTTCTTGCAGCATAACTGAGAAAAGAAATTATATCTGAGGATGATATGATCACGAGACACCCCAGTGCTCTGAAATGAGGTAACAGGTTTTACAGTCACACATGCCCACTATCTCTAACCAACACTCTAGGAAATTCAGAAAGGAAGTTTGCAACTGAACTCTGAGTAAGTAGGAGAACGTCCATGAGTTAGAGTAGCAGAAAAGGATTCCAGATTCAGTGGACAAATGCAGAATCCTGAAGGTCAAGGATCTAAGATTCTAAAGAACATGAAAGGCTACATCTCAGGAGTTTGTGGGAGGGAGTAGAGGAAAGGAGAAAGACTGAAGGCAGTAGGCTGAGCTTAGTTTTAATATTTGGAAAACAAACATATCAGGCTTGAGGCCTGGTGAGATGCAGGCACAAGGGGAGGCAGTGGAAAATCTGGGTGAAGGAGGATGTGGGAGCAAGTGCCTCAGAGGGGATGAGGTGACAGATGCAGCAGAGTCAGTGGGCTCTTTCAGAGCAGGAGACCAGCAGGAAATACAGTGCAGTTTGTGGTTCTGCGCACTGGAGTATTTGTGCAGGAACTTGGGAGAGTCCACATCTGTGAGTTTTCTCTATGACAAAGGAGATGAAAGCATTTGAGATGTCACAGAGGGCAGCAGAGAGACAGGACAGGAGATGGAGAATTCTTGAAGCATCACCAGTGGGCAGTGGGTAGAGACTGGACTCTGGATACACAGGAGATGGCTGCTCCAAGGAGGGCTGGCACTCTGACACTGACAGGCACATCCCCCCCGGGCTGGGGACACTCATCAGCCATGCACAAGGTCCCACTGCAGTCCTAGAAAAGAGGCCACATAGATATCTCCTGGTTCACATTTTTCCAGGGCCATAGAGCAGTGTAAAGAGACAAACACCAATTGCCTTAACAGAGCTTCTTATTAAGAGATGCAGAGAGAAATTTAAGCAGACAAGAAAATGAACATCAGTTGAAACTGGTGAATGGGTAAATATTCTCCTCTGTGGCCTGCAGCTTTAGATAAAAACGTTTATTGAGTATAGGTGAATAAAAGCCAGGAGTAAAGGAGTCTATGGAAAGACAATGAGATCATTCATTGATGGTTTTAGAGTCGCAGGTCCAAGGTACAGTAAGGTCTCATTTGGGAGGCAGAACTTAAGTATAACAAGCAATTAGAGGCATAGCTTTATCCCCAAATTCGGAGTTAAAGTGACAGCACTTGCATACCTTAAAGTTACCCAAGAAATGGTAAAGTTTAGGGTAGAGAGAAATCTTGTGAATTAAGTATCCAAGCCAGTAATATGAAGTGGGCACAGGGACACCATCACACAGTAAATGCAGGAAGTGGGGTTACCACTCCAGAAAACCGGAAAGAACTACTGAACAAGACTGAGGACTTAATAGACAATAAGACAACTTTAGAACAGAGTGTCTAATGTTAAACCATCTTCTAATTTTGCAGTAAACTGACTGTAGTGGATTGGTAACTGGTGGTTAACTAAAACACCAGCTGAACTGAATTAGCGTGGTGCTGAGCATGGAGGGCCCACCTGAGGACGGCTGCCAGCATGAAAAGGAGACGTGGAGAGGAAGAGCAGCATTGTGGGTTCTCCTAAGTGTTATTATTTGGAGCCATTGGTTCTCCAGGAGGAGCTGGTCACGCTGGCTTCCCCGATATGAATTCGGCTGTTATCATTGGAGAAGCTCGGGACCTTGTTGCTGTGAGTGGCTGTGGTTCACTTTGAGGGGCTCTGCTCCTTACATTAAGCATCGCTTCCTGGCTCTGGAGGGGAAGATGTGTGCTGTTTTATCTCCAGGAGAAGCTGTCACGGTGGCTTCCTGACGTGTACTTGGCTGTTCTCATCATCGGAGAGACCTCATTGTCGCTGAGGATGGCGGTGGTACTTTCTGGGGGATCCCTGGTCCTTACTTTGAGAGTTGCTTCTTGGCTCCAGTGCAGAACCCTCAGCCTGCTGGCACAGATCCTTCACCCCCTGGCATAGACTTTCTAGCTTCCACCGCCGACCTTCGCCTTCCCAGCGCAGATCTATGAAACAGACTTGCATGAGTCATTGTCGTGGGCTCTAGGTTTTCAGCTGAACTCATGCCGGTTATTGCCATGGGATCCAGGCCCTCGGCTGGATTTTCTAGGTCTTTAGTGTTGTGGACAGATTTCCTGCACTTTCTTTGTGTTTGCTTCCTTGGGTGACCATTATAAATAATACTATAAATTATGTGTCCTGTATGTAATTTTTCTCCTTGCAACCCCTGACTGCAACACTGACTATATGTGCTCTATAAATTTGCCTTCACATCACATTTCAAAGTGTGGTTTAGAATTTTGCAGCTATCCTCATGAGACAGATTTATCTGTAAATTTCTTTTTTGTAGTATCACTGTCATGTTTTGGTGTAAAGGTTAAACTGGTCTCATGAAATGAGTTTGAAAATGTTTTGGTTTTGTAGTCTCCATGAAATTCTGCTTAAAATTTTGTGTGTGTGTGTGTGTTTAAATGCTCAGAAGAAATGAATACTTCATCAAGCTGTTTAGACTCAGTTTTTAATGGGAGGGTTTTAATGGATTCAATTGTGGAATGGATGTAAACTATCAATGTTTTCTATTTGTTTCTTGAATCAGTTATGCTCAGTAATGCCTTGTAAGAATGATTTTAACTTTTTATTGGAAAAATGAGTCTTCTTTTAGATTTGGTGTAATTTCTCTCTGTATTGGAATATTTGGATATATATTCTTTACTGACCTACATTTCAGATGGCTAATTTTATAATTAAATTCACCATTGAGTTTCTAATTTAGGATTAGATGTACTTCACTCTATTTTTTCTTAATTAGGGATTCTAATTTTCTGTTAAAATTCTTTAATTTATCCTCTCCTTTTTCTATATTTTCCTCAATGAATTAATCATAGTATATTAAAATTTGTGTCTATCTCTAGCATCAAGATGATTTGTAGGTCTGTTTCCATTGTCTGCTTTCTCTCTTGATTTTCCCACATATCCCTGTATCCTATCATTTCCCAAGCCACCAAATAAATGTAGGATTTCTATTAAACATTTTTAGATCACACAGATTATATTACCTTTCCCCAGAGAACATTTGTTCTTTTTCCTTCCTAAACCAAGAAGATGCAGAACGACTCCTTTAACTCAGTCAGTAACAGATCTACGCCAGAACTGAGCTGCCAATTTGCAAGACTCAGTTTTCCCACAAATGCCCATCCCAACGGTAGCTTTCCAAGCTTCAGGCCTTCTAGGCTCACAAAGGAGCCCCCTGTATGGGACTTAAATGCTAATCTTTGTATTATCAGGGAAGACTAACTGCACAAAATTCCACTCTACTTTTCAAATATTTGCTGCTTAGTGCTTTTTAGCCTCTTGCCCCGGGCAGCTTTTTATTAGGTCAAAACAATAAATAAATAAATTGATGATGCACAAGTCCCCGTGTTTTATTTCCAGCTCCACATGCTTGCCAAAATCTACGGTGCTTCTTTTCCCTAAGCATCAGTCCCCTATCTGGGCAAACCCAAGACGCTCAGTCTTATGCTCTGTGCAGATTCCGCAAAGGCTGCTTGCGAGGGGAAGGTGGCTGCAGCCCGGCCCCTGGAGAGTCTCCTTTTGCAGAACTCTTGGCCCCGTTAGACGTCTTTGCCTCACTAGTTCTCTAATTAGCTCAAGCCAGAGATATTAATATTTTATCTGGGATGTCTTATTGTTTTAGCAGGAGCGCTGATGTTCACAAGTAATTCTATCTTACCCTGAGCTCGGCCTTCGCCTTTTACTGTACTGTATGGGGTGAGTAAGAGATTGAAACCATTCAAAATATGACGGGGTGGGGGGAGTCTTTTCTTTAGCCCTGTCTAAATCACGTAATTGCCCTGCATACTAACTCTAATAACTATTAAGCAGATATCACATCAGCATTCAAAAGAGCTGGTATCTTCACTTTTGCGTCTACCCTCAAGCTGTCTCATACAGTGGAACATTCATTTCTCCTTTTCATTTTGTTGTCATCTTTACAACATTTACTGAATACGTGAAGGAAGGTGTGTTTGATGTGCCAGGTGAGGAAACCCCTGATGATTCTGAACCTCCCCTAGCTGACCAGAGATTCATCTGCTCCCTCTGGTCAGTATTATTTATGGAATCATCATTGCAGAGACTTCTGCTGTGTCGCTTAACATGCTGCAGTGATGTCCTCGAAGGTCCACAGTGACATAAGGAGCACAGTAGTTTTTCTAGGGAAGATGGTCCCAATACTGTGTAATCCCTGATTAATCGAGCTCCTCATTTAATGTCCCAGTGTTAGGTACTTTAAATTATATTGAGTTTTTCAGCTTTTCCTCCCAAGTTACATATTATATAACAGAAACACTAAATCGAGCTCCAGCTTCGGCTGCATAATGTTCTAGACTCAAGCTGCCTCCTAAGATGTTTCTGCTCCAGTATTAAGAATAAGTAGCCAGCCTCTTCTTACATTTGCAGATAGTGTGTTTGCCCTATGGCCGTGTGGCTGGCTCTCCACAGCCAGGGCAAGAAGGTTCCGAGAGGAAAGTTCATAACGGATCATGTGATTTATTTCCTTTTAAAATCAATAACATTGCATTCTGTCCAGGAGTTAAAGACAACATGGGGGAAATGAGAAAAGGTACAGTATCTACTAAGCAGTCCATGAGTATTATTGCTACTCACTTTCTCTTTATTGTTTTGCTTCCAAGTATTCCTGTCACCAAAAAGGACATTAGTTTCCTTTTTCTTTTTATTTCTCACTACTGGCCACATGCTATAATGACCTGCTGTATCCCAGTGTATGCTTAGTAATACACTTCATGAACTCAGAAGCAATGAAGACATCTAATAGGTAAGTGGAAAAACAACTATGGTACATCCATGGAATGGAGTATTATTTACTAATGAAAAATGTAAGCTGTAAAGTCATGAAAAGAGACTGGGGAGCTTTAAGTGCTTAGTTTTAAAATGAAAGAAGCCAACCTATAAAGGCAATGTATAGTAAGAGTCCAATCAGATGACATTTTGGAAGAAGAAAACTTATGGAGACAGTAAAGAAGATTAGTGATCACCAGGAGTGGTGAGGGACCAGGTTGACTAGTCAGAGAACAGAAGAATTTTAGGGCAGCGAAATTACTCTGTATGAGCCCATAATGGGAAATGCATGTCACTGAGCATTTGTTAGAAACCACAGAATATACAACACCAAAAGTGAACCAATATGAACTCTGATCTTCAGTTAATAATGTGTCAACTCGGTCTTATCAATGTTAACAAGTGCACCATGCTACTGCAATTTGTCAATAATAGGGGGAAATGGCAGAGGGCAGGACATGTATATAGCAACTCTGTGCTTTCTGTTCAATTTTTCTAAACTTAAAATTAAAGAAAAGAATATAATATAAAAATATTACATATACATATATAATTACGTGTCTTGAAAGATCTTGCACTATCCCTGGATGTCATGCTAAAGTTCAAAAATGGGCTAAATCTTAAGTGGTTTGACATTTTCGGCCAGCCTCCTTAGGGACAGTAAGTATTAGTGATCTTAAATTTACCCAGTCATATTCTGTCTCTCTGGTAAAAGCAACAAACACAAAAGATTTACGTGACAACGTCCATCCCTTTCTGTTATATTCACCCTGCCATTAAAATTTTCTGGAATAAGTAAATATAAATCCCTTAATCGTTTTGCATGTGTGTTAATGTCATGGCTTTTTAATGTGGGGAATTTAGATTTGAATTCAGTTTAACTTTTAGATATTGTATGATAAAGGGAAGAGGAACGTGGAAATCTTGCTGCTATGATAGGTTTGGAATGCTGAATATAGAGCATTGTTACTGTTATTGCAGCTACTATTAAAATCCAAATGACTGTGCTATCAATCAATAGGCATATTTTTCTGAATATATACATGATGAATATGAATTCATCATAACCATATGGTCTCCATGGGTCAAAATCATTTCAGTCCTCTGTCCTTGGGAGATAGAAATTTCTTGGCGATGTAACAAATGCTTAGAAATCCTCCTTTCTTATTTTGTTGCCAAAATATGCTATTATTACTCAGATTAATCAGATCTTAGCACATTATAACAATATTAGTCATCACCCAAGTGCATTATCATAATAAATGAGCTGCTATATAAATCTTCTAGGATGCATTTCTAGTGTTAGAATGTGTCAGGGCTGGAAGGGCCCCTCAGAAAAATATCTGATAAAGTACCATCCCCACCCATGTTTCCACCACTGCCATCTGCTTGGGCTCTGAGTATTTTTAGTCAATGCTTGCATACTTCCAGAAAGTGAGAACTCACTATTTCTAAGAGTAACTCCCGTGGTTGTTGCATAATCCCAATTACGAATCTGGCTCTCTTTCTCCTCTCCTGTCCATGCCTCAGATGACCACAACAAGGATTAAGGAAGAAAGCTTGGGAAGTGCTATCCAAGTCTGGGGCACAATCCAGCATTGATAAAAGTCACCCGTATTATTTTTTCTTTTTCCTTTACCCAACTTTGAGGCACAGAAGCTACATTTGCTTTCAGGATTTTACTAAAGAATGGCTTCCTCAGAAAGAACTTGTCCTACTACAGATCTTGTGTTGGTTTCATTCCCTCCCTCAAGACATGTGGGGCTTACTACCCCCAAATCCAGTATGCCTGTCTGTACTCCATTTTTACTACCACCTTCCTCACAGCAAGGCTGTCCCATTTCCTATGGTTTTCCCAGCATCTACTCAAATGGCTGGCACAGAGTAGATGATTAATACAAACACCGAATGAATTAATAAAGGATAAATAATTATTATGGGTATTATATAAACCAGGTATGGGGTAATTTAATTACTGTGTCATACTACATGACATCAACATGATTTATGAGCATCGCCAGCATTATTTAGGTGGTGCAATGAAAAGGTAAATTAGGCAAATGCAAGACTGTAGAACTTGCCTTGGTTGGGAGGAATAGACACAAAGCCAGGTCATAGTTGCTCCCTTGTCTGACCTAGTTAGGATGCAAAATGATCCTGAATACCCCTTCCTACAGAATTCCTCCTTTTGGGGGGCAGTTAGTATACTTATCCTCTCTTTCAAATAGTCATCATTTAGTTTTAGATTTCTTTTGGCCAGAGTCAGTATTTTTCTGGGTTCCTACGCATCCTAGGGTAGATTTTCTTCAGAAAGACAGGATGGAGCTAAAGTTGTGGTATGAAGATCTTGCTTTGATCCCTAAAATTTCTTGCATCTGCCTGGCTCAGTCCTTCTCTTGTTTTATGTTCCTCTGAAGGAAGAACCTACTTTTGAACGTGTGTTACACTCCAGTCTCATCTCCAACATTTCCATCCCATATATTTAAGTGTCTGGTGTCCTGAACTTAGTGGAATATACACCTGTCTTCCTAGCTGCTTCTCTTCACAGAACCTCACATGTATTTCTTTTTTGTAAAGATTCTAGTGAGAATTCTTTTAAACTTGGGCTATGACTTATATTTGTCTTGGTCAGAGATATTTAGCAAAAGAAAGACAGCCGGGTGTGGCGGCACAAGCTTGCAGTGCCAATACTGAGCCAAACTGAGGCCAGAGGATCCCACAGTGACTCCATCTGGGCAACTTTCTGAGACCCTGCCTCAGAAAATAAAAAGGGCTGGGGTTGTAGCTCAGAGGTAAAGTGCTCCTGGGTTCCAACCCCAGTACCACAAACAAAAAGAAAGAAAGAAGGGAAAGAGGGAGAGAGAGGGGAAATGAGAAGAAAGAAGAGGAGAGGGGAGGGGAGGGGAGGAGAGGAAGGGAGAGGAGAGGAGAGGCGAGGCGAGGCAAGGAGAGGAGCTCCAGGTCACACATGCCCTCATTTCTTGTTCCCCTTGGTCCAACTCTATAGCTCTCTTGTGAGGCTGGTACACAAACCCACTGAGGATAAGATGAGGGCTTACCCTCATGTTGCGAATGACATGAACACCAGATGGAGGAACAAAGAGGAAATGCGGGCTGAACAGTAAGGAGTCCCTCACACCAGCAGGAGGGTGACACTGTGACAGGAAGGTGTCACCGTGGGCTTCTGAAGTCACAGCACATCCACAAATCAGTGTTCTCACAAATCCCTATCTGGGCAGGATCCTAAATTATCCAATAACCTTCCCAACTGCTGGGGCTTCTAAGTAAGGTCTCAGGGCCACCCAAGATGTCGTTCAGAGAGGTCACACAGACTTCAGTGTGTGTGTCATTGTCTCATGAAGTCACTTTTCTTAAAAAAAAAAAAGAACTATGAAAATTTCCTATGAAAACATGCAAAAGTGAAATGGAAACGTTAACCGCACATCTGCAGGCCCATACGGATTATGCTTCTTTACACCTTTTTTTTAAAGCATACCCACATTTCCAGCATCTTCTGGGTTTTCTCAGAAGGGAGCACCAGGGCCCAGATGCTTTCTTCGGATGGGCAGGTGGCCTGGTCACCATCACGCCATCACCTGCAGAGCTGGCTCCCAGGTCCTGGGTCCCTGAGACCGATCTGGCTGCTTTGTGCTTCAGGAGCTAATCCAGAGTCAGCACCACTGTTACAAACACCAGTTGTTAAAGCTGAAACAGAGATCGGAGCAGGTGGGCTGTGGGGGCTGAGATGTTACACCTACAAAATCCACAGGGAAAAAGAACTTCTCTGTGCAGTTCACTGCACTTTAAAACACACACACACACACACACACACACACACAC
>RJWT010047266.1:0-11310 GCA_004365215.1 Cuniculus paca | reverse complement strand
CCTAGCTTTCTTGCTAGTATTTAGAACCCTTAGGAAATGACTACTTCTCCAAGGTGACCCTTAGGAAATGACTACTTCTCCAAGGTGTCTTACAGGTATTACTGGTTTTTGTGTTTGAATGTGTTGCAAGATTCCTTTTTCTCAATTTGTTGGAGATGAGAAGATGCTGCCTATTTGACCCAGCCTCTGGTTCTTTGGCATAATGCCACAGTATTTTCTATGACTCTTAGGCAATCTCAGTCTTGGAATACCAGGAAAAAGAGCTATTTAGAACTCATTATGTCACTTTTGGCTAAAGTGGTATCATCAGCAATAACAGCAGCATCAGTCACAGCCTAGAAAATTATAAACTGAGGTAATCATTAATTTGCCACCTTTAACCATATGAATTAGATTTGTGGTTATGTAACAAAATCTAAAACAGACCAGAAAATTATTTGCAGTATATAAGTCTTTAATATGTCAATTTTACTCTCAGGGGTTTAAAATTCCTAAGGTGTTAGAGGAAAAATAGGTAGACTGAAGAGCAAGAGATTAGAAGTAAGGCTAGAGGACAAAAGGAGATCATGATAACTTTGGGAAACTGGTGCAGAAGACTGAAAGGAAAGAGAAGGAAGAGATAAAAAGAACAGAACTGAACTACAACCACAAAGAGACTAGAAACCTGTTCACACTTGTATAAAAACAAGATCAATGAAGGAGAAAAAAACAAAACCAAAAAACAAAAGCAAAACCACCATCACATCAACAACAACAAAAAACAACTGAGAGAGAGCAAAATAAAAGTCCACTTCCAGGTTTGTCTCTGCCATCACTGGTAGATACTGTGCAACAATAGAATCCTGATCTGTGTTGATTTATCCCAGCAAGGTAGCAGTAGCTTTTTGTTAGGGAAGTGGGTAACCTCAGTGAGCATGAACCTTCTGGCTGAGCCCAGATTCATATGGCCTGCAACCATCCACACACCTTCCATGGGCCTGAACCAGCTGGGAGTTACTAGATGGAGCCAGCAGCCACTCTGAATTCTGAGCTCAGTTGGCTACTCTCCAAGATGGTTCCAAGTCAATTGCTTTCTGATGTGGGATGACTGAGCCCTCAGCAGTCCCTGCCAGCTAGAGCAGTCCTTCACTTCCACTGCCCCCCTGTACTGTTGCATCTCTCCATGGGGGCCTCTGGGGTTGCCAGCAGCCATGATGTGTTGCAGGTTTGAATTGCTCCTCTCATGCGGTGAGTTTCATCTCAGGAGAAGCTGCCACTGGCTACTTTTTTCTTAAGTTTCTCTCATCTCACTCTCTATGGGCTTCAATTCATGCTTCAGATTCTTTCTTGGTCCAGGGGACCCATTTCCCTCCTTTTTTTTTGGAGGTTAAGAGCAGGATATTTATTGAGAGAAAGAAGCTTCTGTCTGAGAGAAAGAGACAGAAGGGGTCCTGAGTGCGTTGCCAAGGACCCTGCTTTTTCTAAGAATTTTCATAGAGCAAAACTATGAGGTCAAGTGGGTCCAAGGTGGGGAAAAATGGGAATTCACAAGGTGTGCATGAGGTGGGACAGAACTATGGTCAACTAATAAGATTTTGAGTGTCATTGCTCAGATAAAATTGACTAAATTGGGATCAAATGGGAAAGTGAGTCATGTAACCCAACCCTAGAGGCAAACACCTTGTCTTGTATTCATGCCCACTTGCTGCATGACTTGCTTCCCTCTTTCTTGTCTACCTCACATTGCTATATTCCAGTGTCTGGATGGCAACACTCAGAGAAGCTCTTTCTCTGCTGCTTACCACTGTGTCATCTTGGTGTCTGGATCTCCTGATTTGGTTTGAGATCAATTAGATTCATAACCAGAATCATGGAATGAATTAAGTTTGTGAACTGAATACCACCTGATATCCATAAGTTAAAGGAGGAAATTTTATTTACTTATTTATTTATTTATTTATTTATTGAGATTGGGTCTTACTATGTAGTGTGGCTGGTATTGAGCTTGCTTATCTAGCCCAGGCTGGTCTTGAACTCTTGGTGATCCTCCTGTCTTAGCCTCCCAAGTGCTGGGATTAGAGACATGCACTACCACACAAGGCTGAAAGGTTTATTTTAGTTCAAAATTTGTAGAGGTTTCAGTCCATAGTTGACTGGTTTCAAGGCAGGGCAGTGTCACAGGGGGAGATGGGAGAGGCAAAACAGGTCATGGCAGGTTAGGCATAAATCAGCCATGAACTTCCCCCTTTTCTTTCATTCTCTTATTATTCCATCTGGGATACAAGCCTGGTAGTCAATGCCACTCACTTGCAGGATGAGTCTTCTGTCTTCAGTAAATTTATCCAGCTGCATCCAGAACTATGCTAATCTAATTAGTGGAACAATCCAGTTAATACACCATAATCTAATATCACACACCCATCATCCAATCACTCCCAAAAGCTTCACCTCTGCATGCATGAGGCTTTGGGAGTACATCTAGATATAAGCCATAAGAGGGCTCTTCTGTTAATGTAACTCTGATGTGACCTGTTAGTTATGAAGTGACATCTCTAATGCATGTCTACTTGTCAAATTATAGCTTCAAATTATGTGGAAATATTTTTTTATTTTCAAGAGAAAAAATAAAAATGATACAAAATTTCAAAACAAGATGGAGAGTTACAATGATTAATACATTGCATGTTGTTATCTTCAAAGAATTTGCTCATATTACAATATATAGGCATGAAAAATTGATCATACAATATAGGCACGTTCCTTTCTTTTCAATGAATAGAAATTAATAATATAACTAACTATCACATATATATATAAATATAAATATATATATATATATATACATATTTTTCCTTTTCCATTCTTCTTTTCTCGTCTTCCCCATCCCAGTCTCTTTTCATTTTAAACAGTTTCTTCCCATTTCACAGTATCTATTGAACATTTTGGATCTTATTGACTATTTCAGTTTCTTACATTAGGGAGACAATATGATGTTTATACATTCAAGTCTGATTTATTTCACTTATGAGTATGGTCTCAAGTTGCATCCATTTACCTATAATTATCTTTCTTTATAGTTGAGTAGCACTCCATTGTATAAAAATATCACATCTTTTTTGTTCATTCCTCTGTTGATGGGCATTTGGGTTGTTTCAAATTTAGCTATTACAAAATGTGCTGCTATAAACATGCATGTACATACATCACTATACTATATTTTTAATGCCTCTGGGAAAATACCCAGAAGGGGAATAGCTAGGTTGAATGGGACCTCTAATCCTAGTTTTTTGAGGAATATCCACACTGATTTCCACAGTAGTTGCACAAATCTGCACTCCCACCAACAGTGGAGAAGTGTTCCTTTTTCTCCAGAGCTCCACCAATTACAGTCTCCCATTACAATTTTGTTATTGCCTATTTGATTTTTCATGTCTATTAATATTTGTCTTATATATTTGGGTACTCCCATGTTTGGTGCATCATATTTATGATTGTTAGCTCTCCTTCTTGAAGTTTCTGCTAACAAGTATATAGTGATATTTTTATCTCTTCTTTGTTTAAAGTTCCCATTGTCTGAAAACAGAATAGCCACCCCTACTTTTTTCAGGGTTTCTGTTGCATGGATTATTATTTCTCATCTTTTGACTTTCAGTCTATGAATTTCTTTTTGAGTTAAATGTGTTTTTTTGTATACAGCATATTGTTGTGTCTTATTTCTTGATCTTTTCTGCCTGTTTGTTTCTTTTGATTGGTGAATTGAGGCCATTTACATTGATGGTTACAACTGATATGTATTGGCTTGTTTTTGTCAAGATATTTTCCAGTTGTTAGTTCCCCGCTTTTGTCCTCTGTTTATTTGCTTGCTCTGTCTGGTGGTTTCTTATTGTTGTTCTTAGAATTGTGCTCATTTTTATCTCTGTCTGGAACATCTTTCAGTACTCCTTGTAGGGTTAGTTTGGTGGTCATGAATTTCTTCAGTTGTTCTTTGTCATGGAAGTATCTTATTTCTCCATTAATTTTGAAAGATAGTTTTTCAGGGTTTTTCAATCTGGGTTGAAAGTTGTTTTCTTTCAGGACTTGAAATACTTCATTTCAAGCTCTTCTTGAGTTGCAGCATTGTGTTGAGAAGTCTGCTGTGATTCTGATGGGTTTTCTTTTATAGGTGATCTGTTTCCTTTCTCTAATAGCTTTTAATATTCTGTTCTTGTGCTGAATTTCTGGAATCTTGATTATTGTTTGTTTTAGTGCATTTTTTTTTGGTCATGGCTGTTTGGAGTTCTATAGCTTCAATTATTTGTACGTCAAATTCTTTATCCACACTTGCATTATTTCTGATGAGTTGTTTTCATGCATTTGCACTATCTCTAGCCTTCTCATTGACTCTAATCAATCTCGTTTTATTTTAAAGTTAAACCCCAATAAAAATAATGGTGTAGGCTAATCATGTGGGGCCTGGGAGGAGAAACAAACCAATTTGCCCTTCTCATGAGTCAGCAAAAGCCATTCTGGACCCAGGAGGAGTAAAAAGAAGCCAATTCACCCTTCCCATCAGCTGGCATGCAGGCTGGGAGACAAGAACCAACCCCTCCCTCCATAAGCAACCAGCTGGTTTGGAGGATAGGCTAAGTTGATAGCAACTGAGGCACCAAAACAACCCACTGCTTGTATTGTTGGACTTTGCAGGCCTATGGCTGGTAGTCTAAAAATCTATTAAGAGGATAACAATATACAATATAGCAAATAGGGGGAATTTCCTACTGTCTTCTTTTCGAAATCCAATATTGTTCTCACTGCTTTGTTTAGTTCCATTTTATTATTTTGTTTTATTCAATATTTTGTTTTTATTGGTTTTATTTTGTTCTGTTTTGTTTTCTTTTATTATGTCTGATAGTATGGGCAGCAATTCTGAAGATAACAAGATGTATTATGGTAGCCATTGTTGATTTCCTATTATCCTGTTTTGAAATCCGGTATCACTTTCACTGTTTTGTTTTGATTGACTTTATTCTGTTTTGTTTTGTTTGGTTTTATTCTCTTTAAAATACACTTTCATTCTTTTGTTTTGGTTGGTTTTATTGTGTTTTGTTTTTCTTGATTTTATTATGTCTGATAGCATGGACAGCTATTTTGAAGAAAACGAGATATTATGGTAGCCATACTTGATTTCCTAGTATCTTGTTTTGAAGTCCTATATTGCTTTCACTGTTCTGTTCTGATTAGCTTTATTCTGTTTTGTTTGGTTTTATTCTCTTTAAAATAAAAAAATGGTACAAAATTTCAAACCAGGATTGTAGGAGGGCAGCAGTGGTTAGTACATTGCATATTGTTATCTTCAAAGTAGTTGCTCATATTAAAAGATACAGGCATGAAAAATTACTCAACAATATAGACACAAACATCTTTTTAATGGACTAATAGCAATTAGTTGTATAACTATCTTAACTTATATATATTTATATATATATATGTATATATATATGTATAATTTTCCTTTTCTCTTCCTCCTTTTCTCCTTTGTCCAATTCCAGTTTCTGGTCCCTTTTGAAAACTTTGCTCCCATTTCACAATATCTATTTTACAATTTGGATCATACTTACTCTTTTAGCTTCTTACAGTAGGGAGATAATGTGATGTTCAGACATGTGAGTCTGATTTATTTCACTTATGAGTATGGTCTCAAGTTGCATCCATTTTCTAATCAATCTAATATCATCCTTCTTGGCTTCATCTTGTAGCCATTGGATTGCTTTTTTTCATGGTCTTTTGCTATTTTTAAGTTATGTTTCTTTTTCATGATTACTAGCCACAATTCTGTCTTCAAGACCTGAAATTCTATCCTTTCCTTCAGTCTGCTGCATATACTTTCAATGGAGGTTTTAATCTCTTGGATTTATGTTTGGATCTGGTTCATGGATTCTATTATTTTCCTATGTTGGGCATTTTTTGTTTCCAACATTTTTCTAAGCTCATCTACTCTTTTATCTGTGTCTTCTCTATTATCTTTGATGTTAAGCATCATTTCTTTTGTATTTGAGAGATTATTTTCTCTATAGCCTTTTTCACTTGTTTTTTCATTTCTGTTGCTACCATTTCAGAAAGTTCCAGTGTTTGATTTCCAATTTTGTCTACCTCATTGAGTTCTGGAGTTGACCTGGGTGGGCTGAGGTCCTGGGTTTGCAATCTAGTACTGCAACTTGTCATTTTCTATTTTTTCTTTTTCTTTTTGTTTTGTTTTTTTTATGTTGATGCTTGCCAATTTCTTATGATAGATAGCTTTATCACTAGTATTGAGGCTTCCCTGGAAGATGTCTGCTCTTCAGGGATGTCCTCTAGATGTAGGTGGTTCTTTCTAGCTACCAAGAACCTGCCTTCCCAGTTTGTAAAGGATGCAGTTATTATTTGGCTCCACACCCAATCCTTTGGTGGTGATGATTATGATCCCATAAAACCACAGTGTTACTGTACAGGGGAGCAAAACTGAGTATAACATGAATAGTATCCTGGCTAAAGTAGTACAGTTAGTAATAACCATAATTTCAAGTACAGCTTAATGACTGACAAACTATGGTATCCATTAACCTGCTACCTGTGAACACAAAAGCAAACTCTAAAGTTATATAACAAAATCAAACATATAGCATGTACTTGTGTGCAATGAATTTCCCCTTCTGCAGGGGGCGGAAGGGGTTAAGATAGGTAAGGGACAGGATGAAGTGATGAATGAAGTTAAATACAGTAAAGGGTGGAGGTCAAAGGATGATCACCTGAGTTTTGGGAAACTGGAGGGAAAGAATGAAATAGAATGTGAAGGAATAATCAAAAGAGAAGAGACAATATTTACTCACTTGAAAGTTTAAATTCAAGAAGTAGTAGAGGAAATGAGAGAAAGAGGATCAATAGAAGAAAACAAAAAAGAAAGTTAAGAAACCTAAGCACTGAACAAAAGTAGGAAGAAAGAGGAGAACAAAAAGGAAAAGAAGAAAAAACACATTATATATATATATATATATATATTATTCATTATAGGAAGTTTGTACCTATTCATGATATATCTTGCCTCTTCTTTTTCCCCATTGCCCTCCCCATCCTTCAATCCCTCTTCCCCTCCTTATTTATAAAAACTTTGTTTCCATTTTTCTTTCTATTCTATTTTTTTTCTTGTCCCTTCTCTCTTTCCCCCCTCCTTTGCTCCCCTTCTCATTTGAACATTTGCTTCTCATTTCCCAATATCTATTATACATTTTGGTTCCAGAAATAAAGCCTCAAATAAAAGACTACTGTTGATAGAGGTACATTGAAAAGGCACAGCAATCAACCTAAAAGAATTCCAGTGGTCAAAAGTGAAACATTTTCAGCAACGATGGCAATCCTTTTAGGACTTTCAGTGATAACAAACCTGGGTGCAGCACACATGCCGTAGGCTCACTACCACTGATTTCGAGCACCAAAATAAATAGAGTAATGAATTATAAACCAGAAAATAAGATGAATATCCATAAATTCATACTGATCTGAATGATTAATTATAATGTAAATGGAGAGAAGGCACATCTGTTCCTTGCAGAAGAATTCTAATTAATAAGTGTTGAAGAAATGAAGGAAATTGAAAAATCATGATCACAGTGCACACTGTTGTGGATAAGGTACATTGTTAGGTACTTGCATTAGTGGACAGAACTTTGCAGAGAAACAAAATATTTGTGAAGTCAAAAAGTGTCTACCCCAACTATGTAATCTGATGGATATGTTAATCTACTTCACCACAGTTATCACTTGTACTATTTATATTTATCTTATTATACATTTATAAGTTAAATATACACAAAAAAACTTATTTAAAATACTTCAATATACTAAGGTAAAAATCATAACTACAGTGGGGAAGTTCGTGGACATTACCTTGACCAATTGACCAGGGTTAACATCAGCAGTAATAATGTGTTATCAGCTGGGTGTAGTGGTGCATGCCTGTAATCCCAGCACGCAGGAGGCTGAGGTTGGAGCATCATTGCAAATTTGAGACCATCCTGGGCTACAAAGTGAGTGCATGGCCAGCCTGAACTGCATAATGAGATCCTGTAACCAAAAGAGAAAAAAAAGGAATCCACAAAAAAATCTGTCATTAGTTACTAGCATTTCATTAACATTATTAATTCCTTCATTTTCTGAACTATATTCTGTTTTTGAAAGATGTTAACATTAGAGGGAATGGGTAAAGGATGAAGGATGCATGGGAACTGTATTTCTGTCATTTTGCTGCAAGTTTAAAGTTATTTCAAAATAAAATGTTAGCAAAAAAAATTCTTTTGACTTAATTTCTGTAGTCCTTCTCTAGGGTACTGGGTCATTAGATGAACATTAATGACCTGTTTTTCAAAGGACAAGGCTGTTCAATAATGGTTCCAATCTATCCTTGCAGCTCTGCTTCCCCCTATAACTCTGTCTGTCTTCCACCTATACCCACTTTTTGCTTTGTATACTTATGTAGCCTTTCATGACTCTGATTCTTGCCCTTGGTGTTCTCATTGACTAGAATGCTCTTCCCTTTGCTGCCCAGGAAAATCATATTACTTGTTCAAGACTCACTTCATACATCTCCTTCTCTGAGATATCTCCTTGGATTTCCCTAACAGAATTATTCATTTTCTCCGGTGTTGGTTGAACTCCTATCATTCTTTTATTAGTTCATTCATTCATTAAGCAACAGATATTTTTTAGCATCTGTTCTGTATAAGTCCCTATGCTAGGTTTTGAGTATACATTGATGGATAAAATAGCATTGTCCTTAGCTGGGTACAGAGGAACATGCTTGTAATCCTAGAAACCTGAGAGGCTAAGGTGAGAAGATCACAAGTTTGAGTCCAATCTGGGTATTTTAGGGAGACATGTCTCAAAATAAAAAATAAAATGAGCTGAGGATACAGCATAGTGATACAGTGCTCCTGGGGTTGATCCTTAATAGTGCAATTAATAAATTATAAGAAAAAGTCCTCCCCTTGAAGAATTTATTGTTAAAAGGAAAGGTAATGAATAAATAAGCAAAATAAATGACCATGTAAATACGTAACTACAAATTGTAGCAAAGGCTAAATAGAAAACCAGTAGCATGCGATGATAGAGATTAATGGGTTGGGAGTGGGTATTTTTAGATATGACAGAGGAACTCTCTTAAAGAATGACTATTTTATCAAACATACTCATTTAAGGATTCTAGCAACAGAAAAGTACAAAAATTAGTGAAGAAAATGATACAGAAAGTGATCATATTGTACAAGCTCTTTTAATAAAAATCATTATCATTTGGTTTCACATGAGTTCAACTAAGTGAAGGAAATAGAACTGTTGAATTTCAAACAAATGCATGATCCATACTAATTCTACAACAAAGATTCTCAACCTTGGTCATCCATGGAAATGAATGCCCTCAGCTGTGCTGGTTCTAGGTGGTGAAACAGGTTTGCCTGGAGAAGGAGGTTGGGCAGGGACCATTTTACTGTGGTGGTAACTTCTTTTATTTTTTTTAATTTATTTATTATTATTATTTTTTTTTGTTGTTGCGGCACCGGGGATTGAACTCATGACCTTGCACTTGCCAGGCAGGTGCTTAGACCACTGAGCTAGATCCCCAGCCCTTATGGTGGTAACTTCTAAGCAGGGCTTTGACCTATAAACATAATTTCAGAAGGTAGAAAAGGAGGACCAAGGACATTTTAGTGAGAGGTCATAGCTTGTGCATGGGCTGAGGCACAACAGGCCTGAAATGAGAGAGGAAAGTAGCCTAGCACTTGAGGGCAGTGGATGAATGCTACCAGCTGGGACTGTAGGAGCCACAACTAGATCTCCTGGTGAGGTCCGGGTGACAAAGGCTGCCACTCCAAAGAAAGATTTGCTTTCAATCTGTGTAAGGAGATTAGTAAAAGAACTGTTTTCAATTTTAAAAAAATCAGTACAATCAATTAAGCTACTTAAATGTTTCATAATCAAAGATTCCTGTGATGTGTTTTTTTTTTTACTTTTCATCTTGTTAAATGTTTGTCTAAGATAATTTTTGTGTTGATTAGAGTAGAAATTGAATGTTACACAGATCAGTTTGTTGCCCCCTTACCTTAGTTTCTAGGAGAGTTGGAACCAGGCATGGGCCTAATTTAATGCCATTCAAGACTCGAAAAGTCTAGCTGCTAATGGATTTACAGAAATTTTTTTCTCCTGTGGTGCTAGGGATCAAACGCAGAGCTTTCTGCATGCTAGGCAAACATGCTACCACTGAGCATATCCCTAACCCTAGATGTCTAGATACTAACTGCTTCTGAATTCTTGATGATCATAGTCTTTCACCCAGTCATACTTCATGGTGAGCTTCCCTGACACTGGCCAGCCACTCCTGAGTAAAGGACATGTCTTCCAACCAGCCCGGACTGGTCCCAAGCCACAACTGGTTTCCTACTCCAGTGCCTATCCCATACAAGGCCATCTCACCCTGTTTTTGCCCACTCAGGTATGTCTGAATGAGAAGACACTGATGTGTTGTTGTAGTCAGGGGTTACAAGGAGAACAATTACATACAGGACACAGAATTTATAATATTATTTTATGATGGTCACCTAGAGTTGAATATAAGAAAGTGCAGGAAATCTGGCCACAACACTAAAGACATAGAAAGTTCAGCCGAGGGCCTGGATCCCATAGTAATGTCCTGTATGAGTCCAGCTGAAGACCTAGAGCCCATGACAATGCCTCCCATGAGTTCAGTGGGAGGCCTAGAGCCCACGACAAGGATTCATGCAAATCTGTTTTACGGATCTGCACTGGGAAGGCCCAGAGGTCAGCGGTGGAAGCTAGAAAGTCTATGCCAGCGGGTGAAGGGTCTGTGCCAGTAGGTTGAGGATTCTACAGTGGAGCCAAGAAGCAACGCTCAAAATAAGGACCAGGGCTGCCCTGAAAAGTACCACAGTCATCCTCTGTGACAATGAGGTCCCAATCTCCTCCTATGATGACAACAGTCGAGTACGTGTCAGGAAGCCAGCATGACAAGCTTCTCCTGTAGATCAAACAGCATACATCTTCCCCTCCAGAGCCAGGAAGTGATGCTCAATGTAAGGAGCAGAGCTCCCCCAAAGTGAACCACAGCCACTCTCAACAGCAAGGTCCCAAGCTCCTCCAATGATAATGGCTGAATTCATCTTGGGGAAGCTAGCACAACAAGCCCCTCCAGGAGAACCAATGGCTCTAAACAATGACACTCAGGAGAACCCACAATGCCCCACTCTTCCTCTCCATGTCTCCTTTTATGCTAGCAACTTTCCTCAGGTGGGCCATCTACACTCAGCACCA
>RJWT010047265.1:0-11344 GCA_004365215.1 Cuniculus paca | reverse complement strand
CCATGTGCTTATGAATTTCTTGTGGTTTCTTTGCCATTGTTTTCCAATTTCATTGTACTATGGTCTGATAATAAGACTGAGATAGTTTCAACTCCTTTGCACTTACTTAAGCATGCTCTTTCAGCTGGTATGTGATCTACTTTGCAGAACATTTGGGTGGAACATTCTGTAGACATCTAGCAAGTCCACTTGTTCAAAAGTTTGGTTAAATTCTGACATTTCATTGTTGATTATTTTGTCAACTCAATCTATTTTTGACAATAGAGTATTGAATATTCTCATTAAAATTGTATTAGTGCTTGTATGATTTTTTTCATGTCCCTTATTTGTTTTATACAATTGGGTGCATGGGTATTTGGGACATATATATTTATGATTGTTATCTCTTCCTCTTGAATTGTTCCCTTTACAAGGATGTGGTGACCTTCTTTGTCTCTCTTAATCAGTCTTGGCTTGTAATCCACTTTGTCTGCAAATAGAATAGCTACCCTTGCTTTCCTCTTGGTTCTTGTCACATGGAGTATTGTTTTCCATCCTTCTATGGAAATTAAATGTGTTTAAATAAATTTCTTTTTTAATTATATGTGTTTCTTGTATGTGGCATATAGTTGGGTCCTGCTGCTTGACTCATTCTGCCAGACTGTTTCTTTTGATTGATAAATTGAGACCATTAACAATGACGGTTATAACCAATATGTGTTTACTTATTGTCATCATATTATTTGCCCATTATTGGTTCCCTTTTTCCCTCCTCTGCTTAATTGCTAACCTATTGGACTCATTCTGTTGAGGTTCATGAAATTATAATCCTTGTTATCTCTTTCTAGAATATCCTTCAGATAATTTTGGAGTGCTGGTTTAGTGTTCATGAATTTCCTCAAGTGTTCTTTGTCATGGAAGTATCTTATTTCTCCATCAATTTTGAAAGATAGTTTTTTGGGGTACATCAATCTTGGTTGATAGCAGTTTTCTTCTGGGGCTTAAAGTACTACACTCTAAGTTCTCCTTGACCTGAGGGTTTGTGTTAAGAAGTCTGCTGTGATTCTGATGGGCTTCCCTTTATAGGTGATTTGTTTCTTTTCTCTAATAGCTGTTAATGTTCTGTTCTTGTGTTGAATTTCTGGAATCTTGACTATTATATCCCTTGGTGCATTTTTTTATCATGGCTAATTAGAGTTTCTATATGCCTCAATTATCTGTGTGTCACATTCTTTTTCCCTGCTTGGGAAATTTTCTGCCATTACTTCTGTGAACAGGTTTTTTATGTCATTTGTGTTATCTCCTGGTATTTCACTGACTCCGATCAAACTTATGTGAGTCTTCTTTGTGTCATCTAGCAGCTGTTGGGCTGATTTTTAGTGGTCCCTTTCTATTCTTAAGAAAATCTTCTTTTCATGATAGCTAATCACAATCCTGTCTTCCTTATCTGATATTCTGTTCGCACATTGGCTGCTTCTGCTGCATATACTTTCAATGGAATTTTTAATCTCCATTGGGTATCTCTTTGACTCTGTTTCATGGATTCCATTTCTTTCCTATGTTGGATATTCATGGTTTCCATCATTTTCCTAAGCAGCTCTATTTTTTTTTTCAATCTGTGTCTGCTCTAGACTTACTAAGCATGTCTTTCATTATGGTCATCATCTCTGTAGTTATTTGAGAAATATCTCTGATTTGATTTTTTTCTTGAGCCTCATTCATCTGTTTTGTGACTTCCATTGTTACCACTTCTATGTGGGTGGCTTTCAGATTTCACCACCTCTTTGCCCCTTGGGTTTGCCTTTTGTGAGCTGGGAGTCTGGGGTTTCTACTTATTTATGGGTCATCTTGTTTTCCATTTTTCTTTTAGTTTAACACCTGGGTCTATGCTTATAAATTGCTTATTATGAGTAACTTTTTTGCTGGTATTTAGAATCTTGAAGAAATGACTACTCAGAGATGTCTTCCAGGTGTAACTGACTTTTAGATTTTGAGTCTTTTGCAAGAGTCTACCTCTTCAATGTATTGGGGATGAGAAGTTGCTGCCTGCTTGGCCCAGTTCCCAGTTCTTTGGCATTGGCCTATAGTAATATTTATGACCCTTAGGCAAACTCAGTTCTGCTGTACCAGGGAGAACAGCTAATTAGAACAATTATGTCATCTCGGCTAAAGTTGTATAATCAGCAATAACAATAGCATCAAACACAGTTTGATGACAAACTGTGATATCTATTAATGTGCCATCTTTCACTGTATGAACTAGATTTGTAGTTATCTAACAAAATCTAAAACAAGTCAGAAAAATGTATACAGTAAAAAAGTCCTCAATACAGTGATTTTACCATCAGGGGAGAAAATGTGAAAAAGATTAGGGGAAAAATAGAGAAACAGAAGAAGAGAAAGAGATTAGAAGTAAGACTGGAGGAAAAAGGAAAATTATACAAACGTGATAGGCATAATGAGGGTAGATGTGTGTGTATGTAAAGAATTAACGCACATGATTATGGAAGCTACAGAGTTCATGATTTGCTATCTACGGGCGTGGGACTCAAGAAAGATGGTTGTGTAGTACAGAGCTGAGCTTTAAAATCTTAAAAGCAAGCAGAACCAATGGTGTAAATTCTAATCAAAGTCTGAGGAGCCGTAGGAGCCAATGGTCTGAGTCCCAGTCTAAGGGCAGGAGGAGATCATTATTCCAACTCAAACAAAGAGTTAGGGAGGGGAATCTTCCCCCTTTCCTCCACTTTTCATTCCATTTCAAGTCTTCAAAAAATTGGATGAGACTCGTCCTAGTGAAAAGGGACATCTGTTTTATTCAGCCAACCAAGTCAAATGCTAATCTCTCCTAGACAACCTCACGGACCTACCCAGAAATGATGTTTAAGCAAATTTCTCCAGTGCCCTGATCATGTTGACACATCAAAGTGACCAAAAAAAGATATATAATTTATTTTATTTTTAAATGACTTTTATTATTACTAATGTACCTTGATCCTAGATTCATGCACTGCTCTCATTTCTGAAGAATCAACATGCAAGAGATTCCTGAATTTAGAGGGCTGTATGAAGCTATGTGACTGTCTCCGTTCCAATACAACATGACTTATAGCACACATACTTTAAAAATAATAAAGTTCACTAGAGTTACTCAAAACAGAGGACATAGTCTAAATATATTTTGCCACTAATTGTGTCCAAGAAGAATCTAAAGCAAGATCAGAAGAATAGACAGACTAGTGCTCCTCGTATTCAAATCGCAGACTACTCAGTCACCAAAATTATGACATTGATAAGCATCCATGTGTAAGTTCTCAACTACTGCCTTAATGAATTACCACAAATTTGGTAGCATCAAACAAAACTAATTTGTCATCTGATGGCTCAAAAATCTACTGTAATCACCTGGGCCAGTTTGCACAGACTGAAATCAAGTTGCTAACTGACTGGACTATTATTTGAACAATATGAGTGGAAACCAGATTTATTTAGGTTGTTGACAGAAACCAGGATTTTGTGGCTATGGGGCTGAGGATACTGTTTCCCTGCTAGCTGTCAGTTAGGAGCCTCTCTCAACTCCTTAAGTTTGCCTGAATTCATCATATTATGTCTGTCTTCATCTTCAAACCAGCGATTTCCTGTTAAATCCATCATAAGATTTAAATTTATCTGACTTCTGTTGTGTATTTTCTGCCTGCAGTTACAGAAAACTCTCTGCTTTTAAAGGCTTATATAATTAGAGTGGACCAAGTGGATAATCCAGGATAATGTCCCTATTGCAGTAACTTTCCACAAAATTCCCTTTGACATGTTAATGTAACATATTCATAGGTTCCAGGGACTGGGGCATAGACATCTTTTGGGGTGCAGGTACAGAGGAAATATTTTGCCTGCCATACTCCATATGCAAAATGAACTCAATGCAGAGGCATGTGTACATATCATCTTTCTCCTCTTCTAGCTCAGAAATACCACAAGTGATTTCTGAGAAAATTTTATTCCTGTAAAAAATTGTCTGCAGACGACATCCAAAGCTAAATTTACCAACCTGGTAATCTCATTTATAGTGCAAAGTTATCCTCTCCAAGTAATAGAATACAAGATCTAACTTAGTGGATTGGATCCTGGAGTGGGTCCATTAATATACAAAACCTCAAAACTGACAGCAGAGCACAAGTGTTCCAGTGGTGAAGTATGGGTAGAGGCTGAACCGAGCTGAGCTGTCCCTCCTAGCCGCCACTATCCTTTGGTGCTACAAAATAGTAGCATAAAAAAAGTAGTCACAAAAAATTCAAACTGCAGGGCAGTGAAGACACTGAATAATATGTCAAAGGTATGGTCGAATGGCTGCAAGACTCTGCCCTCATTCCATTAAAACAAATTTCTAGGCAAAGCCATTCAAATATGACTAAGAGAAAAAAAAGCAATGCTGTGGCAAGCATGTGGATGACAGACAGGAAAAAAGAAACGTAAAGCAAAGAGGGAGGATGGAATGAAAAGGTCTTAATTACTTTTCTCATTGCTGAGACAAAATACCCCATACTCACAAGTCAAAGGAGGAAAGATTCATTTTGGCTCACACTTTGTAGAGGTTGCAGTCCGTAGTCAGCTGGCTCCAAGGCGGAGTAGCATTTCAGAGGGGCACTGCAGAGGAGAAACAGCTCATGCAAGGGAAGGCAGAAGGCAGCAAAGCATCAACAGCAAGCCTGCCTTCTTTCTCTCCCTTTTTATTCCATCCAAACTACAAGCCTATTGTTATGGTTTATACATTGTGTCAACTTGAGAAGTCTAGATGTTTAACTTAGAAACTCAGCAGCTCTACATCCTGGGGTGTAGAGAACAAGCAGTTACTGTTCTAGGATGTTGTTCACTGTGTCAATTTGAGAAGGTCAGAAGTTTAAGTGATTCAGCATGGGACCAGTGTCCCTAGTTTGTAACATCCTAATCCTGTGCAAGAGAAGAGCAGACAGATGGTGTGAGTGCTACATCCACCCCAGGGGAGTAGCCTGCATACAATAAAAGACAAATGAGGAAGGACTGGTGGCTGCTTCTTCAGAGGAGCTCCAGTCTTTGCCTTCAACCTGGATGTCATCTCCTAGCTTCTGGCACAGACTGTTCAGCTTTTGCCTGGGACTCTTCAGCCTTCATCATAGACTCTTCAGTGTTCCATCATAGACCCATTGGCCTTCTGACACGGACTTGCACAGGACACTGCAGTAAGCTCCAGCCCTTGGGCTGGACCCTTTAACTTCTAGCACGCAGACACCCTCTGCACGCTCCCTCCTTCAACTTTGTGGCTGACCATTGTAAGCCAATCTTGTAATTTCTTACACAGTTGTCTATCTTGTATTATATCTGTTTCTCTAGTAAACCTTGACTAATACACCTATTGATTGGTGCCACCCAGAACCTGGGTGAGGCTACCACCATCTATGCCCTTAAACCCAGAATCACAACTTTAATCCATGTGGTAGATTAACTAATGCACAATTTTTAACACCTAGCTGAACTGAACCAGCATGGTTTCAGGTGTGGAAGGCCCACCACAGGATTGTTGCCAACAGCATAAAAGCAGAACTGGAAGGGAAATTGTTATGCCATTGATTCTTCTGCAGAAGCCTGTCATGCTTACTTTCCTGATATGAACTCAGTTGTTCTTATCAGAGGAGCTCCAGTCCTCACTGCCACTGAGGATGGCTACAGTTCTGTTTGGGGGAGCTTTGGCCCTTACTTTGAGCATCACTTCCTGGCTCCAGTGCAGATTCCGCAGCCTGATGGCACAGATCCCTCATCCTGCTGGCACAGACTTTTTGGCTTCCACTACTGATCTTTGGGCCTTCCAAAGGCAGATCCTTGACACAGACTTTCATGAGACACTGTCATAGCCTCTAGGCCTCCAAGTGGACATGTGGAGGACATTGTCATGGGCTCTAGGCCTTCAGCTGAGCTCATACAGGACATTGCCATGTGTCTGGTTGCCAAGTTGACAAGGGGTGGATTGTTATGGTTTGTACATTGTGTCAACTTGAGAATTCTAGATGTTTAACTAAAAAACTCAGCAGCTCTACATCCTGGGGTGTAGAGAACAAGTAGTTACCATTCTATTCTAGGATGTTGTTCACTGTGTCAATTTAAGAAGGTCAGAACTTTAAGTGATTCAGAATGGGGCCAATGGCTTCTTTGGGTCTCCAATGTGTAAACAGATCTCCTGCACTCTTCTGCATTTGACTCTTGAGGTGAATATTATAAAATAGTCCTATAAACTATATGGTCTGTATTAAATATTTTCCCTTGTGAACCCTGACTACAAGAAAATTGGTACCTTAGTTGGGTCATTGCTATGACTATACCTGACCATGTGGCTCAGGACCCTTTGGGAATGGCTTGTGGGAAGAGCTTACAAAAGTTCAGAAATGCTGGCTTAAAAGTACAGCTGGAACACCTTAGGCTTTCTGTCTGGGAGATTCTGGTCAGAGCTCAGAAGATCAGAAGGCTAATAGAAATTCTGCCTGTAAAGTCCAGGCTCTGGAGGTTTCTGCTGGAAATAAGAACTTCATTGACTGTTGGACTCCAGATGATATGTGTTATGGTTTGGCAGAAAGTTTTCCTGCATTTTCCTCCTCATGTGGAGATACTTTGCCTGAGACTGAGATTAAGGACAGCAGGCTAACTAATCTGGCAGAAGAAATTTCAAAGCAGTCAAATGTTGAGACAGTAGCATGGCTACTTTGTAGTGCTTTTAGCCAGATTTACACTGAGAATCAAGAGTAAAGAGTCTTCCATAATGATTTAAAACCTTGTAAGTTTGGACGGAAAGGAAGTTCCAGTAAAGCTGTGGGCTGCAAAGATATAGCAGAGGAGACTTGAATGCTGAGAAGGAACAGAATAGAAAAGGTAGCCTGAAGTCATCACAAGAAGTGTCAGAAATCCACCCTTCGCAGCCTCAAAATTGCAAAAGTGAAAGACTTTGCTTTGAGAAGTTACAGAGCATCTTGTTCCAGAATGGCAGCAGCCTACAGAACTTGTTCCTCAGAATTGGATTGAGAGTGCTCTGGGAGGATGTGATGGCTATCTGGCTCTGGCATCTGTCACCTCATTGATCTCCAGGGTGGATTCAACTGATCTGGAGTCTAGGTGTGTGTCTTCCTCCCTTAACTCTTCATATTCATCACTCCTGAAGCTGCACTCTTGGTCAAAGATGACCATCCGTGATAGAGGAGGACTGTTCTTCAATCAAGTGTATGCAAGCAGTTGTACTTCCTTGCTTGTAACTCCAAACAAGCTCTGAGTGCTCAAGGACCTAGGCACTCAACCCCTGTAGCCCAGAGAGGAGGAAATTTGTCTACTGCTCCAGCTGGCAGCAGATCTTGGCATCATCCACATGGCATTGGTTTTCGGTGCATAGAGAATGCCAGAGTTGTGGAATCCAGAAGGCTTCCACCAAGATTTCAGAAAGCCTGGGAGGCCAGGCAGTGTGCCTCTGGAAGGGCAGTGCATGAGTTGTGATTGTGAAGCCAAAGGTGCAGTGGAGACCCCAGAAGTTTGTTTGTAGAAGTCAGGAATATGAATTGTCTGAGGGAAAACTGCAAGAAGAGTGTGGAATGGGCCCAAGAGAGAAGTCACAGGAGCTACAACCACTAAAAGTGCCATAGGGGTGCCACCCAAACCCTTTGGAGTTCATATCTTGCCACAGATTGTCTCAGATGCTGAACCTGTATTGCTTTATGCAAAAGGCATTTAGTTCATCTCCAAGAGTTGCAAAGGTTCTAACAGATTCAGCATTGCTAAATCTCAAGTCTACTCTGAGATTTCAGGCATACTCTTAGCTGTGAGCCCCTGTACAAATGAAAAGAAAGTTAAATGCTTCAAACAATCATTCAATGGCACAAGATAGACATTGCCATTCCAAAAGTTACAAACAGGGGGATACAAAGGAATGGGATCAAAGCAAATCCAACATCCAAAATTGTGTATAGATGTTCTCCCAAATCCTCATCCAGTCATGGGGGACATCTTTTTCAGAAGTAGCTGAATCTAGAGCTTGTGATTGGTTCATAGCACAATTCTGGGATTAAAGGTGCTCAGATTAAAACTGGGTGATTGCTAGATCACTCTACTGGTTGGATTGGCAGTACCCTAATCCCAGCAATCTGGATAAGATAAAGGGGGCAGAAAGAGGCTTTTTTTTTTTTTACCATTTTGATCTTGCTATTTTTGCTGTCTTCTGCCAACCCAGCTGCCATGAACTGTTGTCTCCCTACCATGTGCCACTCTGCCTTGAAGTAAACTGATTATGAACTGAAACCTCCTCAAATTGTGAACTAAATAAACCTTTCCCCCATTAACTTTGGGTGTTGGATCTTTTACCTCAGCAATGAGTGAAAAGTAATCCTCATTCACATACTTTAAATCCAGCTGCCTGTGAAAGGCCTCACCTGTGACAGCATGAGGTTTTGGGGAGACATCTGTATACAAGCCATAACAGAAACTAGCATATAGAAAACAAGAAAAAAGTTCACTTCAATGAAATAAAAGTTCTCCACCTACACTTCAAGCCATTTAAAATATTAATTAGCATAAATCTTCAAATACAGATTTTTTTAAAATATCATGAGAAGACTGCAGGATTAATGAAACAATTTGAGGGACCAAATAATATGGCAAAAAATTTAATGGATTAATCTTTTAAAAACCAGGAAATATAATGCATATGACTGCAGATTGAATTACTGACATGGAGGAAAGATAGAGTTGGTGTTATGGTTTATATCTGAAGCCTCATGCACTCATAGGTAGGGCTTGGGGAAGTGACTGGATCATGGGTATGTAATACTGAATCATGAGTGTATGATACTGGGTTAGTTCACTGATTGGTTTAGCATAGTTCTGGGTGTGGGTGATGGACTTACTGAGGCAGGAAGACCCACCTTGCCTGTGGATGGTACTAACCACTGGATTTGTAACCTGGATAGAATTAAAAGGAAAAGAAGAAGGAAGGCTTGCTGCTTCCTGCCTACCTTACCATAAGCCCTTTCTCCTCTGCCATGCCCTTCTGCCATACCACTCTGCCTTAGAACCAGTTGACTATGAACTTCAGCCTTTAAAAACTATGAGCTAAAACAAACCTGTCTTCCCTTAACGTTGTGGGTGCTGGGTATTTTGTCTCAGCAATAAGGAAGTAACTATGACAGAAGCTTTCTATGAATACAGATTAAAACACATTGACTCCTATTTATCTTTCTCCACACAACTCATAAATTAGATTTTTCACAGAATTATTTCCCCAAAATATAAATATTATCATGCCACTTGCATGTTATCCCCAGGTATCTATGTAGGAAGAATGGGCAGGAGAATGGCATTGGGGAGAACATGAAAACTAGCAATGATGCTCTCATTCTCTGATTGAGTGGTAGGTTAGTAGGTGTTCAGTATTAATTATTAAACAGTATGTAAATAAATGCTAAGAATTTAATTATATCAATTATGATATTCTAAATTAATATCTTTGATTTCAACTAGGAATTCAATTATGGTATGACTTATGTCTTATGAGTCTTTCTGTCTGGAAAACCTATCTCCAGTGCCTTGTAATCAATATATACATACATAGTTTAAAAATGAAAGATTCAGTAGAGCAGTAATAAAAGGACATATGCAAGATAATCAAATCATTAAAAGCCTGCATGTCAGATGAGGACTTTAAAGTTCATCAAAAGACTTTAATAGGAAATGACATAATTTAGTGGATAAGTTGAAAACTCATACTTGTGGTCATATGCTAAATAGACTAAAGAATGCTGGAACTAAAGAAAGCAAGAAGTTTTATAGTGGTATGAGTAGACTATTATGAAAACCAAGATAGTGATGGCAAGAATGAAATAGGAGGCAGATACAAAAAATGCCTTGAAAATCGAGTGGATACAACTAACTCATTAATCCAAAGTAGAAGTTAACAAAACATTAGCCAGATGTGGTGGCATGCACCTGTAATTCAAGCTACTCAAGGGGCTAAATTGAAAGGCTCTGCAAGTTGGAGGTCACCTTGTCTCAAAAGAAATAAGTTAATGAATTGTTGAAATATAAGAGCATCTGCAAAACTTCTGGCTTTGATGACTAGGAAAATAAATTCATTTATTTTGCAAATCATCAAATTACATTAAGCGTGTCTTGGAATAGCCAAACTAAGGCCAGAAGAGACAAAACACAGACTCAATTGTCTGAAGTATAAAAGTGTAGTGTAACAGATAAACATATGAATGTGTAATAGAATGAAATGAATGCTATTAAAGATCTATAGGCCCATAACCTCAGCACTCAGAAGGCTGAAGTAGGAGGATTGCCACAAGTTCAAGGCCAGCTTGGGCTACATAGTGAGCTCAAGGCCAGACTGAACTACAGAGCAAGACCCTAACTCAAAAAAAAGGAAAGAAAGAAAGGAAGAAAGAAATTAAGAAAACAAAAAAGAAAAAGAAAAACCTATAGACAAATTCCTGTGGGTAGAAAAAAAATAGTGAAATAGTGTTTAACTTTGTTGGGGAATGAGCAGTACAAAAATATATACTTAGTGAAATCAGCTCCAAGAAGAGGTACCATCAACTAAAATAGGGAATTGAGGAAGAGGAGTAGATTCTAGGGAAGGAAGGGACAGGGCTTTCTATCTGAAGCAGTTGAGATTGAGGGACCTGTATGTAATCTAAGTGACAGTGTCAGGCAATCACTAACTGGAGTTCAGGGAATATAGCTGGGTTACCTCTTACACAAAGATCATAACAAGGACTTGGTCTTAGTTTCCTGTAGCTCCTGTAACAAATTATCACAAATTGGGTTGCTTAAAACCACAGAAATGAATGTTCTTATGGTTCTGAAGGGAACCAAAATCCAGTCATTGGCACAGATGTCTGAAGGTTCTAGGGGAGAATTCTTCCTTGCCTCTTCTAACTTCTAGAGGTTGTCAACCTTCACTGTGATGTCATGGCTTCATCCTTTGGCTCCAAACTACATTGCCTCCTCCTCTACTGTCTGTCTCAATTAGCCTTCTGTCTTACTCTTATGAGGACATTTTTTCATTATATTCCAGCCCCACCCAGATAATCAAGCTGATCTCAAGATCCTTAATTATATCTTTAATGACCTTTTGTCGAAAGCAGGTAACATTCATAAGGTTCTGGAAATTAGGAGGTAGAAATACCTTTTCAGGGCCACCATTCCCCCACTACAGGTATCCCTGCTTTTGCCACTGATAGCCTCTTTCAGTCAGGGATCCCTTAAATTTTAAAACAAGTCTCTTGTCTTAGTTATTTTTCTCATTGCTGAGACAAAAATACCCAACACCCAAAGTTAAAGGAGGAAAGGTTTATTTAGCTCA
>RJWT010047264.1:0-11330 GCA_004365215.1 Cuniculus paca | reverse complement strand
GCAGGCACTTGTGCCACTGAGCTAAATCCCCAGCCCAAGATATTCTTTTCAACTTGAAGAGTAATTTGCATTTGGCCCTTCTTATACCTAAGAAGCACAATGCTCCTTATCAGTATTTGGATTTTAGAAGCAACAGATTCCTCACTTAGGTACATTGCTCCAACCTTTTTACCAAGTGACTCAAAACGGTCGGTTTTAGTGGGGTCCTGAGCAGATAAGAGCTCTGCAACAGGTCCAATCTGCTGTGCAGGATGCTTTGCTCACTTGGGCTATACGACACAGCAGAACCAATGGTACTTGAAGTTTCAGTGGCAGATGGAGAGGCTGTTTGGCAGACCCCACAGGCAAATCACAGTAGAGGTCCTTAGGATTTTGGGTCAAGGCTCTGGTGTCATCTGCAAACAATGACTTCCACTTTGAGAGGTAGATATTGGCCTGACAATGGGCCTATGTGAACATTGAATGTTTGACCATGAGCCACCAGTTTGTCATGTGGCCTGAGCTTCCCTTCATGAATTGGTGCTATCTCAACCACCAAGCCATAAAAATGGACAAGTATCACAGGAATCCATCACTAAATAGAAGTAGTAATATCACGCATGGACTTATAGAATAGAATGCCTTATCCACCATCATGGTGCTCCACACAGCACTGCTGTGACTAAGGAACTCCTTTTGTTATCAGAGGTTAGGTTCCATAGTGCTTATTGATATCCACCCAAAGGAGGAGACAGTTCATTGTGGTGGGGGAAAAAAGGTTTATTTAAAGCTAGCTTCAAAGTAGGCAAGAAGATCTCTGCCTCAAACCTTTGTCTTACCATTTCAGTTGTGCAACGGCTTTTATTACAAGGAAAGGTGTAGGAGGGGAATATATTGAGACTATAGACAAGGAAATTCCCATGCTGTTTCATCTCCCAGCCATTCTTGTCTCCCTTCCTCTTCTGTTGAAATGTAAGATAATCCCCATCTGCTAGGGTTATGCAGTGTCTGCATAATCCTTTCAAACAGATTGTACTATTTCACTGACAGAGGCTGTTATGTCTCTGTCCATTCATCTTAACTCGGGAGAGGAGGGGATGGCAGTTTACCCTTTCAGGATGAGGAAGTTGTATAAGGATCCTATCTCTTTAAAAAATCCTAATTTTTATAGACCTGTGTACCCTCTTGGTTACAACTGCACAATCAAAGACATACAACAGTGAGCTCAGCTTGCAGAATTCACTGGTTTCATCATGCTCCACTCCCCAACCATTCTGAAGGAGCTGACTTGATAGAATGGTGAAATGGCCTTTTGAGAACACAGTTACTGTGCCAGCTAGATATCTGTACCTTGCAGGTCCAAGGCAAAGTTTTCCAAAAGACTATGTATTCCCTGTATCTGGTGGTGTTTCTCCCACAGCAAAGATTAACATGCCCAAGAATCAAGGGGTAGAAATGGAAATGGTACCACTCCCCATTACCCCTAGTGACCCATTAGCAAAATTTTTGCTTCCTGATCCTACAACCTCACTGGTCAAGAAGTCTTAGTTCCAAAGGGAGAAATACTTTTACCTGAAGTAACAACAATTATTCCATTTAACTGGAAATTAAGACTTTCTCCTGGGCATTCTAGCTCCTCATACCTGAGTCAACAGTTATAACATTGGTGATGATGATTGGTGCTGACTACCAAGAGGAAATTTGACCTCTATTCTACAATGGAGGTATGGAAGGGTGTGTCTGGAGCATGGAATATCCACTAGGTGTTTCTTAGTATTATCATGCCCTGTTATTAGGATCAATAGGAAACTAAACCCAATTCAGGCAGGATGACAAATGGTCAGGATTCCTCAACAGCAGAGGTGTGGTTCACCTTTTCAGGTAAAGAACCAAGATTCACTGAAGTGTTTGATGAAGGCAGAGAGAAAACAGAATGAAAGGTAGAAAAAGATGGTTGTAATTACCAGATATGATCATGTGACCACTTATGGAAACAAGGACTGTGATAGTTATGAATATTTCTTTCCTATTTTGTTAAGAATACATTTGTGCATATAAACATACATTAAGCCGATATCTTTGATTTCTTTCCTCTCTTATTTTTTTACCTTGTAATATAACATTGACTGATTTTATATCAGTACTTAAGTATTGTTAAATCTATGTTATAACATTTAAGTTATGAAATGTTAAGAGATGACTAAACATCACTCAAGAAAAAGGTCTCTTTTTTCTATACTGAAAACACATACTAATAAAATTTTTTTAAAAGTTTTAAACTTTCTGGAAGGGAATTAGTACATTTTTGGTTGTATACAGGATAGTTAAACTTTGTCAAGTAGAATTATGATCGTTTTGTTGTCATCTTTAGTTAGAGATTAAGTGTGGTTTAAAGAAGTGTATTGAGTTTGGGCTGACAAATGTGGACAGGTAATGGTCAGTCTTCTTTGTCATTTGATTCGATTGAGAGACACCTAGGGACCTATGAAAACACATTCCTGTGTGTGTCTGTGAATGTGTTTGCAGAGACCATCGGCACATGGGTCCAGCACACTGAGTGCGAAGATCAACCCTGAATGTGAGCAGTGCCGTCCAATAGGCTGAGGGCCCAGATGAAGCAAAAGTGGGAGGAGAAGGAAGTTCTTACAGGCTCCATTCCTCTGGACCAGATGTGCTTTTCTGTCACCATCATCCATGGACATCAGACAACAACTTCTTCAGTCTTTGAATTTGGACTCACACCAGAAAGTCTTTGGGAAGCTTCTAGATCACATGATTCATTGCTCTTATTCAGTGCTGTTCCTCTAGAAAACCCTGAGTAATACAGGCTATGAGACATCTAGTCTAAGAAGTCAGTTCTTAAGAGGGAACATGCATTAGGCAGGACACACACACACACACACACGCAGACACACATATGTGTATCTGTAGATTTATTATAGGAATTAACTCTCGAGAATATGGAGATTCAGAAGTCCCATGATCTGCTCCCTGCAAGTGGAGAAGCAGGAAACCCAGTGATATAATTCAGTCCAAGCCCCAAGGCTGAAGAATCAGGAGAGCTGATGTCCAGGGGCAGAAGAGAGATGTCACTGCTCAAATATGGTGAATTCACACTTCCACTTTTTGTTCAATTTGAGCCCTTAACAGACTGGATGAGGCCCACCCACACTGGTGAAGGCAATCTTTTTTCTCATTCCACTGATTCAAATGCTGATCTCTTCTGGAGACATAAGGCATTATCAGATATCTGAGCATCTCTTGGCCTAGATAAGCTGATACATGAAATAAGCTATCATGAGACATTTAAGCAGAGCCTTGAAAGATGAAGAGAGCTTAACCAGGCAAAGAGTGAGGGGCTCCTATGGGAAAGAGAATCATTGCAGGTGAAAGAAGCCAGTATGTCTTAAGTGGGCAGCAGCCACTCCCCATTGTGGATGGAAAGCAGTACTGAGAGACCTGGTGGGAAATCAGATTGGGAGGTGACAAGGACCAGATACCATAGGGTTAGTGATGTGGACCACAGTGCATCCCAATGACAGACTGAGAATCCGAAGACCAAGGAATTTATGGAGACTGTAACCATACAGCCCAGAGGCAGTGACAAGGGCTCCTTCTGTGGGATGTCAGTGAGAAGTGAGCACACTTGCTCCGAATCATTATTAGAGGAACTACTGATAGGATTTAGCACCTATCATGGAAGGATCAGAGACAAAGATCTTCTTGATTATAACAAAAACCCTATTTTAGTTTTAGTCTTATTTTTGACCAAAAGAGGAGGCTTATCTCACTTGTTCCTTTGCAATACAGCGATTTCATAAATCATCATAGAATGTATGATTGAAAATTACGAATGTTTAAATTTTTAAAACATAACACATTACAGACACATTGCCATGAGTTCCCTTTAAATATTCTCCTCACTTTGGATATACTTATCCCTTCATGCATGTCACTTTCTGAAGCAGTACTAGAAGTCCTTTTTTGTGAGCGTCTTTTATTGCTCTGCCATGGCTGCTTTGGTGCTCTGAATGAATTCAAAACATTTATCTTTCATGATGACCTGACTTTGAGGAAGAACCAGAAGTTGCACAGTGCCAGATCTAGTAAATAAGGAGAATGAGGATGTATTGTGATGCTTTTACAAGCCTGCCTTTCCTTTGGATGGCATTAGCCAGCAGCATTCACTGTATTTTTTAATCACATCTCAGAAAGAGGACTCCCAGAACTGCTTCAGAAAGTGGCGAGAATGATGGGCCAAGTGTGTTTGAAGCAGGATGGAGCATTTACTGAAATAAATTTTATAAATTTAGACATACACCATATGTTTTGATCTCCACTGATACGCATGTATGAAGAGAAAAATATTTTTATTTCCCTTGGCTCAGAGTTCAGTGAAAAGGAAACTAAACTTTGATTTGGAAGCTATATTAAAAAGACTGGAGTTCTTGCTCTTTGGATAGATTCTTTTATTTTCCATAAAAGTTCTTTTCTAATCCTATCATGCTAGCACAGAGAATTGTTTGACTTGGATACATTTAATTTACTAACTTATTCTCCCTTTTATACCTTGAAAACGTTTACTTTCTGCCATTTTAGGTCATAGCTCAAGTGTGTATTCATTTCAGTCCTATATGAAAGCATAATTAGTAGAATCTGTCTCTCTTTTCCATTTTCTCTTTAATTTTTTCTTAAGGGATATTTCTGAGATAAGATGAAGTATAAAATTTAAGTGAAACTAATTCTTACCTATGGTGGTGCTGTTTCCAGACACAAGTGTTTAGCAGGATAACAACTCCCCTGCCGCCCCCCAAACGCCACACCTGTTTTATAAGAAATTTCAGATACTCTTTGATACCAATGAGATTCTCCAGTGATTTTTCAGCTCAGTGCATAAGAAGTCTGTGGATTATCATTACCATAATGAAAACATATATATATATTTAGTGGGAAAAAGTTATTTTGGATCTAATCCTAGTGAATAAATTGAGTCTACAGAATGAATGGGCATGCCCTGCTGAACTTAAGCAGCTTCGTATTCAGACTAGTGGGTGGGAGTTTTTCCTTAGTCTTAATGATTTTTTCAGATTATTTCTATTTTCTCAGACTCCTCAGTTTCAGTGCAAGAGTCTGTATTCATATCATGTCACACCATGTAGGAAGGCGATAATCAAAAAGACAATAGGAAGTATTGTTTAGAATGTGGAGAAATTGCAACTGCTGTGTATTGCTGATGGGATTGTAAAATGGGACAGCCCCTTTGTAAAAGGGTTTGGTTGTTCCTCAAATAAATGAAACACCGTGACCCTATCACTAGATCTTTCCACTTCTAGGGATATGCCCTACAAAACTGAAAACACATGTCTACCCTAAATATATAACAGCATTATCTGCAGCAGACAAAAAGCAAAGTCAATCCAAAGTCCATCAGTTGACGACTGCAGAAATATAACATTATACATTCATACAATGGAATACCATTCAATAATAAAAATGCAATGAAGTACTGATTCATGCTACAACATGGGTGAACCTTGAAAACCATATGCTTAGGAAAAGAAGCCAGACACAAAAAGCTACATAAGGTTTTATTTGTGTGAAACACCCGAGATAGGCAAATCCATCGCCACAAACAGTAGGTTAGTAGTAGTTGCAAGAGGCAGGGGAAGAAAAATGAGAGTAACTGATAATGGGTACAAGGTTTTTTCTGTGGGGATAGAAATCTCCTGGAGTTACATAGTGATGATAGTTGCTTGGTCTCATACATTGTAAAAGAATGCATTTTACTGTACATGAATTTTATCCAAATGCAGTAAAAGTTTTAAGAGTCTATACACAGAGATAAATAGAAACAAATGTGTTTATAGTCAAACTTTATTGTGCATGTCAACAATAAGTCCAACATAAGCTTAAATAAATACATACTTAAAACTGTAAAAGAGTTTACATCATAATTTAAAATACTACATAATACTCACAGGCCTCATTTCTATTTCATGTAGTTAGTTCTCATGCAGTACATATAAATAATTACATTTGAGAAATTCCTCAAATAATTCATCCTGAATTATCCTCAAATAATTCATCTGATCACATTAGTTTCCCCAACACCCTCAATCTTCTGCCCCTTAAAAACCATCTGTTGTTCTGATTCTTATCACACCTCCCTGTTTTCTGTTAGCTTTGTCATTGCCATTATTCAGCCAGCACTTCCTGAAACTTTTCTTTCCCAACGTGTTAAGTTAATGGAAGATGAAGACAGCTTTGATGTGGACAGCTTTGGCACTTACTGACCAAGAATTCTCATTGCCACTGGTGACAGGAAATTCCTTAGGAATTTGAAGCTCTGCTTACAAATAAACATAAATACCCAAGCTTTCCTCTCTGTCAGAACACCTTTTCCCTTCTGTCATACAGAATACAACTACTAGGGTATTACTATTAGACAGCTTTACTTTTTGATAATGTCCTAGATGGATGCCTTAAATAGTGAATTCTTATTGTGGATTTAAAAATCTTATGTAATACACAAGAACTACACACCTGATAGTACCATAGTTAAAAAGTAACTGGTAAAACACAACTTCACACTGGTGACCATTTGTTCCTTTTTAAAATAAATTTACTGCAGATGTAACATTAAGTTTTTTTAATAAACAAAGAGATGGTAATCTAGAATAAGTAACCTAGTCCACAGTACTGAATGAAGAGCTATGGAAGTTTATGCTGTATTCAATGTAAATAAAAAAGAACACAAGGTCTAAGAACAACTTTAAAAAGCATTGAATCCCATAGGGATAAAATAATGAATTGTGCTTAGTAATCCTTACACAAAGCTTTACGTAGGGTTTGCACTGTGCACTGATAATATCTCTCCTGTACATTCGACATTAAAGTTTGGGGGTTCTTAAAAATTAGAAATAAAGTATATTTGGCCAATTTGTTCTTTCTGGACTCTAGATAATTTCTGTTTATCCCTGTGACAGTAACTATCCAATTTACATTTGAAACATGGTGAAGGACAAAAGAAAGAAACATTCTGTCTTCACCAGGATTTCAAAGCGATAAAAGAGAAATAGAAGAGGAATTCTGAGGTTCCAGAGCCTTGAACTTTTCATTTTTGCTTTGAGAAGAATGTTATTCACCTTCAGTAGCTTGTATTTTGGGATCCCAAGAACAATAAAGCAAAAATTCAATCCTTTTGGTAGAGGAGTGGTTTTGCCACTATAGTCTGATCCATTGAAGTCATAGTCCCAGCTCTGGAAGTGACAGGCGTGACAGGCAGGAAAGGCCAAGAATCTGAACAGTTCTCAGTCTCTGTTGTTGTCACTGTCTAGTTCCCAGGACACACCTACGTCCCTGCAAGTATAAGCAAGTGTGCATGTGATCAGAAACTTCTGCAGGCTGGTGGAGGCAACAAAACTGCACTTACTGCTGTAGAGTACTCTGCATACTCTCACATGGAGAGTTTAAATATCAACACCAAATGCTATTCAGTTAAGGCAGAGAAACTATTCTTTATAACACTGTGGAGGGAAATACATGTCATTACACACCCGTCAAAACCCTATAGAACATATAACACGAGTAAGAACCCAGACATTACCTGAGAATTTTACTTAATGTATCTATATCAGACCATCAGTTGTAACCAATGAACAGTGCTAATGCAAGAGCTTAGTAATAGGGAAAACTGGAAGTTTTTCATGAAAGGAGTGAGGAGATATGTTGGAACTCTGTACTTTCTGTTCCATTTTCCATTAAGTCTAAAATTGCACAAAAGAAGTCCCTTAGTATAAAATGTATTCAGCGGGACTAGACCATCCCAAATCCTCACAAAGCAGAGCACATATCTGAGAACACAGGTTCTGGAATCACATGGTCTAGGTTTGAATCCTGGCTGTACCACTGAGTTGCTTTTGGACTTAAGGTGAATTGCATAACTTCCTTGTGCCTCATTTTCTTCATCTGAGCGGTAGGAAATAGAGTAAAACCCCCATCTAATAGCGTTCCTAGCTTAGAACACTGCCTGTGCTGTGTGAGAGCCAGCTGCCACCATCATTGGTATCTTTCAGTAATGAAATGATTCAAGAACACCAGATCTCTGTTTCTTTCCTCTCTTTCTACCAAGAAATGAGACAACTTTCCAGGAAATTATATGAAGACAATGAGTTGCCCTACAAAATGGCAAGGTTTTTAGGGAGGACGGTTGTACTTAAAGAGAAAGACTTGTAGAGAAGACGATCTCGGTCTTCAGTGTGTCTTTTTAAATGTTACCTGTTTCAGGGCAGGAATATAGATCAGCAGCACAACGCCTGCCTGGCAAGCATGAGGTCCTGAATTCGATTGCTAGCAGCGTAAATCAATCAATCAATAAATAAATGTATGTTACCTTGTTTCTTTTGAATTTAAATGTCAGAAACAATCTGGTGGTTTACGTAAAATCCATAGGAGTTCCTGTTGGAAGAGTGAGAGCACTAAATAAAGCACTATTTTCCAACACAAAGAGAGAAAGCTGTGTAGAATGTTCAATAGCATGCTTTGTATAAGAATGAAACTTACTCATGAGGAACAAATGCCTGTCCTGCAAGAGAAAGAAAACCACTAATTTAGACTAAATGACTTTTAAGGACATCACAAATGCAGACACATTCTGTAAGGGTCAAACTGGAGTGTGGATAGATATGTTTGCATATTCCTTAAGAGATATTCCCATGATTTAAAACTGTATTCTAAATAATCTTTTTAGGAAGCATTTTATCCATTTCCCTGGAAGCACTAATTACGGCAGTCTCTGCACAGTTCCAGGGAACCATGGAATGCAATGCTGACCTCCTAGAGTTGTATAGTGTTAGTTCAACTAACACTGATATTTCTTAAACCTCCTCCCACTTCAAGTTGCACTCTGAGCTCTTTTTCCTAAGACTTTCCTTAATTACATGGTAGTTTATCAGCGTTTATCCAATAACTAGATTTTAGTTATTATTTAAATTTGCAAGAAAGACCATAACTCATCAATGAGGAAAACTACATATTTTCTAAATGATTTCTTGGAGTACCCCATGAATCCCCTCACCTTTCCTCCGAAAGTTTTTCAAAAGCCAGAGGAGAAATGATCCCAGTACGAGGAGGGAGGTTCCTGCAGCAGAAAGTCCAACTGCCAAGGGACTGTTGGACACCATGGGAGCTAAGAAAACAAGAGCAGGAGAACCATCACACACGGTAATGGGTTTTCTGTTCTGTCCAATTGGCCTTTTATTCACATACTGTTTAGTAGGAGCAAAAGAGCCATCTATAGATATACACAAGCCCCAGACTGTGGTATCTGTGTCACATCACCTTGGAGGCTAGCATTCCACCTCCTTACACCAGATAGAACTCCAACTTGCCAACCTCTCACACAATGCCACATTGCCACATAGTACCTCAGGTACTGCTGAGTTTCTCTCTCTCTCTCTGTCTCTCTCTCTCTCTTCAATATCTTCCTCCTCCTTTCACCTCCAGATCTCCTTTTTCCAATTGTCAGAATTCTATCCTTTCTATTAATATGCCCACTTTTTTGTTTCAAGCCCCCCCAATTAAATTTTGACCAGCTTGCTAACATGAGCAACCTTTCTGATTTGCATATAATGAATAGTTAATCACTGAGCAAGATAGATTCCCTTCTTGTCCCCAGTCCTCCAGACAACCACCATCAATCAGTGCATCACCTTCACAGGTAGGCAACACCCCAGACCATTGTCCTGTGGCACCACATGTCAGAGCTGCAGAGCCATTGAGTGTCCATTCTCCAGGACATGCAAACTCGCACACGGTGCCAAACACAGGCTCCCCACTGCAGCTCATGTTGATCATCGCTGGAATTGCCAGCCTTGAACAGTGTGCTGCTGTAAACAACAACACATAGGCAGAGGTCAGGAAATATCAGCGGAAAGACTTCTACTTAAACGTCTTAAAAGTCACCAACAAATGTAAAATTTATAAACACTAGTTAGTATTCAGCTTGCAGGAAATTAGGATCATGCAAACTGAACAACTCAAGTTCAGTAATTTATGAGATATTTAACCAATAACCTAAAAGTCTGGACTCAGTAGTACCTTGACAGGAGGGGACTGCCTGTGTCCACTGTCCCTGAGAAGTGCACTCAAGTTCAGTTGATCCATGTAAGTCAAAGCCTTCCTTGCAGTGGAAGGAACAGGAGGACTTGTAGGTGAAATTTCCAGTGGATGGATGAGTACATTTCATCATGCTATTCAGAGGCTGAAGAACAGCATCACAGGTCACAGCTGGGAGATACAAGAAAGTACTTTAGAGGCTTGTCTGCATCAGGTTACCGCAGGTCTCAAGGTAACCAAGTTCCTGAGCTCTTCAATGGCGCTTATCTTAAATAAAATAAAAACAGTGACTGTACCTTCACATGTGGGCTTCTCCTGGTCCCACTCTCCTGTGAGGTCACACTGGAGCCTTCTGGGTCCTTTCAACACAAATCCCTGCTCACAGGAGAACTCACAGCTGGATCCACTTTGGAAACCACTCAAACCACTGGGAAGACAATTCATGTAGCCTTGCTCTGGGCTGGATAAGGCTGTGCACTGGAAAGCTGAGACAGCAAGATGATGGTCAACAAATAGCTCTGTGGAACTTCAAACTGTTTTGATTTTGATGGTACAACTCATGTGAGACACAGAAACGTTCAAAGAACTCAAGATGATTTGTCAATAGTCCCTGGACTGGTAGGAAGAAGGCAGTGTTTTCTTTGAATTCCAGGCCCCTCATGGACAAGGGCACCTGTGAAAGGACAACCTTTAACAGCAATATTGGTTCCTGGGCACTGCTTTTCTGACATGCAAAAGAAGTTAGGATCAAGGGAAAGATTTCCTGCAGTTGGAGAACAATGTAACAATCCTTGATGCTTGTAGATATTACTGAAAAGAAAGGAGAAGACATTCATGTAAAATGTGTGTGCCTTGTAGCCTGGTTTTTGTACTGAGACATTCTGCCACTGGAAATTATTCTGTGTTTTATTTGGCTATAACAATGCCAACACTTGACATGGAAACTTACTTGTTTTTAACATCCATACTCTTGCTTGGAGTGAATTAAATTTTGGTACTTATGTAAGTATAAAGAATGTATCTGTACCTAGAATAGTAAAAGCAATTCTGGGCAACAAAGGCAAGGCAGGGGACATCACAATTCCTGACTTGAAATTATACTACAAAGCTACTGTGTTAAAATAAGCATGGCATTGGCAAAAAGAAATGGACCTAAGGACCAGTGGAACATATTAGAAGATGCAGACACAACTCCAAACATGCTCAGCCACCTCATCTTCAACAAAGGGGCCAAA
>RJWT010047263.1:0-11336 GCA_004365215.1 Cuniculus paca | reverse complement strand
ACAGAGAGCTTTATGATATTTTTGACTTGCCCGTTTCCATGTCTACAGTCACAGTTTTAAACTTCTCATAATTGTGTTTAAACAAGAACAACAACAGCTACTGCAAAAAGTCAGTCAGGAACCCACTGGAGAGGGCCAAGCATGGTTGGTGCTTCTTTAAAGTCCTATTCCTGAAAAATTTTTGTTATTTCAACTGCCCGCAGCTGCCTTTTCAAGACTGCACTCACAAAGCTATCTTTGTTTGACCTGACACATAGCTATCACAATCTGAACAGTTTTTCCTCTGGAGATATTAGTCTAAAACAATCTGAAACAGTTGTTCAACTTGCCACTACCTGAGTTGGTAGCTAACAGGGTAAATAATAGGAAAACAAAAAACTTAAAGGGAGACGGTAGAGAATGCATGTCCATGGGGGTTTTGAACTCTGTGATATCCTTGGGAATTAAAAGACAATGTACATACACATGGTTGTGCATAGATTCATGAAATCCCAAACAAGATACTATGCTCTCAGCTCAGGCTACTCTTGAGGATTTGTGATTGCAACATGAATGAATGAATGAATGAATGAATGAATGAATGAATGAATACAAAAACCAAGTTGTAAATTGCCTGGCTGAAATTTGACTGCGTTACTCAAAACACCAAAGGCCCTTAGCAAAGAAATGTGACCTTAGTGCTTTCAGGTATTAAAGTGAATCTTGTCAGATCATTCACAGAGACATCCTTACACATGATAAACATTACATATGACACAGAATTAGTTGAAAAAAAATCAGTGAGCAAATAAGAATAGTAACAGCAATGACAAACACTAGAGAAAGAAAAGAATCTGATTTTCAGTTACCAAAGTACAATTTTAAGTATCTAGTTTTTAACAAAACAATGTGAGGCATGCAAAGAAAGGAACATTCAGTATAAAGTGTGTCTGAGGAAGCTGAGATGTTGGGCTTAATTAGATATGGATTCTCAACCAACTCTTAGAAATTTTCAAGGAATTAAAGAAAACTGGCTAAAGAACCAGAGTATGAAAATGATGTCAAACCAAATAGAAAATATTAATATCCAGAAAGAATAAAACAAATACTCTGGACATGAAAAATATAAAAGTTGAAATGAAAATTTCACTAGAGGATCTGGACATCAGGTTTTGGAAGGCAATGAAAAGATTCAGTGAACTGGAAACATGACCATAGGGATTTTCTAGTGTGAGGAACAGAAAGAAGAATGAAGAAGCAATGAATAGAGCCTCAGAAATCTGAGAACACTATCAAGCACACAGATATGCAAAGAATGGGAGTCTCATTAAAAACAGGAGAAAAAAACATATTTAAAGAAATAATGATCAAAAGTTCTTAAATTTGTTGGAAACTTTGCTCCATATATTAAAAATCTCATGTGAGACAAATTGAGAGATATACATCTAGACACATCATAATGAAAACTATCAAAGCCAAACACAAAAAGTCTTGAAAATACGCAATAAAAGAAATAACTCTTAGTACACAAGTGATCATCAGTATCAAGATTAACAGCTGATTTCTCATAAGAAGGCACAGAAATCAAAACACATTAGGAAGACATTCAAAGTGGTGAAAGAAACACTGTTAACCAAGAATTCTGTATCCAGGAAAGACAGTTATAATAAATGAAGGCATCATTCAGGAAACACCAAATAAAAGAAAAGAGATAATTAATCTCAGTGACCAGATCTCCACTGAATACTAAAGGCTAATATGGAAAGACAGTAGAGAATAATTCAAATCTATATGCAGAAAGTAATGGCTACCAGTAAAGGTAAAGCCAATAGTAATTCCATATGTAGAAAAGACTCCTGTACTCAACAACAGCAGAAATCACGTGGAACCTTTTCCAGGAAAGACTTACATGTTAAAATATGTAATAGTTCCAATAAATTTAAAAGGAGTGAAATCACAAAAAGTATGCAACGGAAAAAGAATAGCCAAAGCAACATTAAAAAAGAACAAAGTTGGAAGGTTTGCACTTTCTGATTTCAAAGTTTACTATGATGTTACAGCAACCTGTGTTGCACTAACGTGAGAATAGACCTATAGCACAGTGTAATAGAACCGAAAGCCTGGACATAAATCTATAGATTTATGATTAATTGATTTTTGATGAAGTTGCTGGATTAGTTTCCTATTACTACTATAACAAATTATCACACATTTAGTGGCTTAAAATAACATGAATGTATTATTTTGCAGTTGACAATTAGCAAAAGTCTTAAATGATTCAAATGCCCATTAAATGGATAAACAAAAAGTAGTACTCCAATATAATTATTATTCAGCTATGGGAAATAGTGAAGTATGTATTTATGCTGCAAAATGGATGAATTTTGAAATCATCATCAGTGAAAGTTGTCAGATACCAAAGGCTACACATCATATGATTATTTATATGACATGTCCTGAGTAAGCAAATTCATTGAGGTGTGAATCAGATTAATGCTTGATTGATGTGGGCAGAAGACAAGAATGGATAATGGACAAGTGACTGCTAATAGTTATGTTTTTCCTTTTGGAGGTAATACATTGTTAATAGTTTTAGTCATAGTTTGACAACTTCTTGAATATATCTTTAAAATACTGTGTGAATTTTATTATATGTAAATTATGTGTCATTTTTATAAATACGAAATAAGTGGCAATCCAAGTTTGGCTCATGGACTATATTGCCAACCTTTGAACCTAGGTAAAAAGTGCATGATATCTTTATCTAGTGTAAATGAAGTCTAGGTCTTTTCTAGTAGATTATCAGGAGACATCTGTTGAATTAATACATGAGTGACTGAATAAGTACAAAAGTTCTAGCTCCAACTGTTGAAAGAGTAATCTATAACTGTTTCTACCAGGTGATATTTATCTTTAATGAAAAGTAATTTTCATGATATTCATACACTGTTTTCTTCCACTTTTCATCAGTACTTTATATTCTATCTTGTATAAAGTTAAGTGGTGCCTAAATAGTTAATAATTTTATATTAATTAAGTTTTCCAACATAGGGCATTTTGTTCAGCTATAAAATTAAGGACTTTTGCTTCTTAGGAAAAATCATTCCATATTGAAGAGAAATGCTAAAAATTGACAAGACTATGAGATTATAACCATTCCCTCATCTCTTTATGAGGAAAAGTAGTGCTATTTTTGAAATGATTGATTTTGGATTGATTTTCTGGCAAGGCTGCTAATTATTGGGCATCTTTTTCTCAGCAGTTTATCAGGTGTGATGGTAAAGCATAAACCTTCAAGGCATGTGTCTGTCTCTTTCAGTCATCTCTCAGGTTTTGAGAGTGCAACATTAGCAAGATTTCAATGTTTATTAAATTCAACTACAGGGGAGCACAGGTGTGTTTTTGATGAAGAAAATGAGGTACAAGGAATAGATTATTTTATACAGTTTATTCCTAGCTCCAGTTCTTTCAGTGTCATGTCTCAGTCTTATTCAAAGCAAATGTTACTTATTGCAGTGAACTTTCTCTAAGTTTCTAAAGCTAATCTATGATTGCTGCACTTCTCTTGAAAAATGCTACATATTAATATCACATTATGAAAGAAAAACTAGACCCCAAGAGTCCCATAAGTGAGCTACCAGAAAAATCAATGGAGGAACCTGAAACAAAGCCCCTTTCTCACAGCTTCCTTCAGAGTGGTCTACTCACCAGACCACAGATAATCTTTCATACAATATACAAAATGACTTTGCCCATCGCTGAAAGTAGCCACTCCTGAAGAGGACTGCATTATCAATTTAATAGGACCCAGCCAAGGAATCCAATAATGAAGGACAGAAATCCAATACAAGTAAACTACTTAATGTTGCCCATCTCCTAAATTGCTCTGCAGATGTCATTTCATCAATCCAAAGTGGTATGTTTCCCGCTAAGGAGGAATATTAAAGCAGACACCCCTGCTGTACATGAGTTACCAGCTCAGATCTAGAACCATAAACTCTTTACTTTCTGGAGTTCAGCCCACCTGCATTTATCATGCGCTGGTCATTAGTCCTGCGCATGCCATTTGCAACATAAAACATGAAATGTGCAAGGCATGATCACTACCTTCTGAGAGATCAAGTTGTCACTGTGAATCTGGTCACCTCATGCCAGTGGTGTTGGCATTTAGTTTGGCACGGAAAGTGCTGGCTGCCTTGAATATGTGTTACTTCACTTCAAGAGAAACAAAGCCAATGCTTTCAGAAGTTTATATTTTTCTTAATTAATTCAAGACATCCCTATTTGGAATAGGGATATTGGGTAATATTTTTCAGTTACTATCATCTGTATTCAGAGACATCAGAAGTGAATTCGTAAATGGTAGAATTTTAAATTCATACATATCCAAGAGACAAAGGACTGTAAACTCATTTGAACTTCAACTTTCCATTGAAATCTAGAGACTATATAAACCCAGAAATTATAATTATAGCCAATTAAATTTGAATTATGGATGCATAATGCTAAAATTTTTATAAGATTAATAACAAAAGGAACAGAAGTTGTAGCTTCAAGTGATACCAGCATCACGGTTTGATCTAAGTAATCTTTTCAGGAAGCATTTTCAGGAAATGCTTCTGCGTTCATTCATTTCTTCAATATATATGTTGAAATGCACCTAGCCTTCCTTTTTGGTGGGGGAGGATTTTTTTTTCTTTTCTTTTTTCTTTCTTTTTTTTTTTTTGCCAGAAAATAATGACTTTCCATCTCTTTTCACACTTGCATATTAAAGTATATTTATATTTTAACTTAGTATCAAGCTCATGCTTGTAGAAACTTGCTCACTTTATATAACTGGGTTATTTGACCATTTTGTGACACATTTTTAAGGTCTTTATTACTTATTTTATCTATAGTAATATTTGCATTTTTTTTGTAAAACTTCTTTATCTGGTTACCAATTGTCTTTATTTTAATCCAACCAAGCAAATTTACTTAAATGGAGGCCAAGAACAGGTTGGCCTCAAACTATGATTTTTCTTCAGCAATCTTCTGATTTTGTTTTGTGAAAAACCAGAGCGCTCTATAGCAGCTTTTATCTCCTCTTCACTGTCTGCCTAGAGAAAGAATGTTTGTAACAAAATGTTCTTTATTCCATAAAGCAGTAGCTTTCAATTAGTCCTTAATAAGAGTCTCCAACTGATGGAATTAGGGTGGAAATCAGAGCCAAGATCCCAATTTATCACCATGTGAGTGAATGGCAGGGATTCCATTATCCAATCAATCTTGCCTCTCATTTCTGCAAAGGTCAGGATGGGCCATCCTTGCTTATAAAACACCACTTCTGGCCCTTTATTCCACTTTAACCTTCTCCCAGACAGATCAAGTTCATTATGAGAAAATTCATGCTAGGAGTTCATATTCTGTTCTGTGCCTGACCTTGTATTTTAACATTTCAGAGTACAATGCATCCTGAACAGTTACTTCCTTAAACACATATTTCTGTACAGGAGATAAAAAAAAAGTTGATATGTGTATGTGCAAATGCATATGTGTTTGTAACATATCTTGTGTGCAAAAAAGTCTCCTTGGGAGTATATGATAGTAATTATTTTCAATTTTCCCCAAAATACAAGGAAGTAATAATTTGCCCACTTTTTCTTGAATGCAAAGGAACAGTGATTCTTTTCTTTCCTCTAAAGTTTATGGCAGCAGCATCCTTCTGAAATGATAAAAATTTGAAAGTTTTTACACCAGAATTTTTCTTTCATCTTATTTTTAAGTTAATTTTTCCAGACAGACTAAAGGCCATTTCTGATGACTCCTTCTGTTCTCTATTGCTTCCTGTTGACTTGGAATAAATGACAAATAAGAACTTTGATGCATTTTGGAGTAGAAAATTTGTTTGTGTCAGTGATTAATAGATTGTAGCAAAGTGGGCCCAGGACCCTCATGGCATGATGAGAAAAATATGAAAGGGCATTTCTTACCTATTATGGATTTTCCTTGTGATATGTTGCTAAAATTCAAGCAAAACCTAGCTTTGGGCTCACCTACTGTGAATACTGATAACTGCTTAGCAAATGTTCCCAAGAACAGCTTGCTTTTCAGGGTCATATATAGCATCGAATTTCTCTCAAGCAAGCCAATGTAAGTTGAGAGAAAATGAGGTGATAAACATGTTATGAAAAAGCTTTCCAGCCTAGTAACCAGCAGTTTTCCTGTTCTCCTGAGTAAAACTCGCTGGAATTTGAGGCACTTGGTTAGTTGATGCCTTTTCTTTTTCTTCACAATGCTCTTGGTTAAAAAAGAGGAAACTTGAATATGTTCCTTGATTCTAAAATGTATTAACCTTAAATGATTCTCAAAAGGAACTCTGGTGTTTTGTTGGCTCTGTCATTTTCACTATACAATCTTCTTGTCTCTTTCTTCCTTGTTATCTTTTGGAAAGGCCATGAGTAACATCATAGTTATGATCATATCCCATAACTGTAACCTCAAACTGAGACCACAACAATTCCTTCCTTTCTCAGCTTTCATCTTCACATTCAAAATGACTTAATTTCCCCTACACTTTATTTGGAGTCTCTTGACATAAATATACAAAGCATTAGTTATTCCCATTATCTATAAACAAAATTCAACCTTGTTACATTTTCCCATTCACTTGCCCACTAGTTGTGGTATTCAGACTCCATCCTGTATACCTCATGAACAGTTTATGAGAATTCTGTTAGATTTTGGTTTGTTGGCCTGATTGATTGGCAAATCTATCCAAAGTAATTCATATTAGATAAACCCTGAAACTAGTCTTCTTTGTTCATTTTTATTTGATAGTGCAGCGACACAAATACAAGATTTCTCATCCTAGCAGTATCCACCTTGGATTATATTATATTTTTGTAATCTAAATTATAATGATTTCTGGGTATGTTCCATAGGCTTCTTCAATAGATCGAGTATGGAAAATGTTGCATGTGTCTTAGAGAATATCAAAATCATGAAGCTTTTGAGAATAAGAAGTTGTACAGTTCCCTTTCCCAGCAAAAGCCTGTTAAGAGAATAAAGAATTTCTCAAAAACTATTATTTCTTACATAACATAGACTTGCAAGCTTGCAGTTTAAATACTTTCTCTTCTCTTCCTTTATAAGACACAAATAGCACCTACTACCTTTCTGATTTACTTAACTCTAGGGAATTTGTTTCTGAGAACTGAGATCTGCTAACTAATTTCACCTTATGCCTATAACTTATAAAATCCTTCACTACCTGCCAGAAGGCAGAGCAATATCCCTTGCACTGTCTTTTCTATTGCAACAAAAAAAAGAAAACTTTCCTTTCTCTCTTGATTTCTGGTTGTAATATTCTGGGATCCAGGCTCATTCACTTACTTTATCTGTCCATCAGTCTGTCTTAGATAGTATTGTAGGTTTCCAAGATGATATCCACTCTTAAGACAAAAAAACCTCTTTTCATTGTTTTTTAATTTTAAATTTACTATGATGACAACATGTAGCTGAAATTTAGCCTCTTAAATTTTTTTCACTTGTATAATACAGTATTGTTAGACACAGTGTCATACATCCAATCTCTAGAATTTATTCACCTTGCACACTTAAAATTTTAGACTCATTGATTAGTATCACTTCATTTCTCCAGTGTTCCAGGCCACAGTAACCTTCATCATACTCTTTTTTTAAATAAGTTTAACTATTATCCCTTATATAAGTGGAACCATGCATTTCTTCTGTGAATGGCTTATTCACTGATCATAATGTGCTTAGGATTGATTCATGATTTCTTTTCTTTTTCTTTCTTTTTTTTTTTTGTGGCACCAGGGATCGAACTTGCAACTTTGCACTTGTCAGGCAGGCGCTTAGGCCACTGAGCTAAATCCCTGGCCCTTGTCTTTTTAAGACAGGGTCTCACTATGCTGTTCAGAGTGATCTTGAGCTCACTTTGTAGCACAGGCTGGTCTCAAACTCATAACTCCTGTCTCAGCCTCCCGAATGCTAGGATTACAGGCATGCGCCACCAGGCCTGGCTCATGATTTATTGTCTATTCCTTTCTGACACATTGTGTATTCGGCTTTCTAGAACTTCCTTGAAGTGTCCATCATACCTGGCATGGTGTTGCATTTTCATTTGAGTTTGACAGATTTCTACAATCTGTTCGATGAAAATTGGAAGGGCCAACATGGTGGAATTGCTTCTCTGCTGTCAATAATTTCCAAAGTCCCATCTGAACTCTTACCATCACATAGTGAGACAGTAGAAAGCATCTCCAGGGCACCAGAAAAGGCAATTCTGATTCCTCTCATTCTGTTCACTGAGATTATTTACATAGGGATGTGATACAGAATGTAAGGTTTTTCAGTTCACTTTGTGGTTTATATGCTCAACTTGCCACGCATTGCCTCTCCTTTGTAAAATAAACAAACAGGGAGGGAGCCTGATGAGTGCTTACAGATCTGTAGGCATATGCTATTGTTTGCTTGTAGAAAAACATGAACATTATAGAATTTACACAACAATTTATTTTGCTGACTCACTACCCCTTATTATACAGTTAACATTAAGAGCATGATTTATTTTCATGGTCATTTAAATGTCACACAGTAAAAAAGTAGAAGTCTGCTATAAGCATAAATATAATATTGTAGGTTGAATATTCTTTATCCAAAATACCTGGGACTGGAAATGTTTCAGACATGAAATTTTTCAGATTTTGAAATGCTTGCATATGTATAGGATACCTTTGGGAAAGAATTCAAGTCTGAACATAAAATTCATTTATGTTTTTATATACCTTGTACTCATAGTAGGAAAGTAATTTTATCTATTTTCAGTGCACCTGCATTTTGACTGCAATCTGTCACATGTAGTCAAGTATGGAGCATCATGTAGATGTGGAGAGTGATCCTGGAACATATTGTCTTTCGGATTTTCAGATTAGGGAAGCTCAAGTTGCATACATTTTTTAAGAACAAAATATTTGTATTTTTTGCCTTCATAAAATCTAAACTGTATCAGCACAGATAACTGGCCTTTTAGGTGAGGGCCTTGTGGCTCCCCTTTATTAAATACAATCTGTACTGGGGTGAAGAACTGTGCATGTTATCTTTGAATGAGTCAGAAACCAAGAAAGAATGGGAAGGAGTATATGCATAGTGTGTAAATTAATCTTATCAATTTGACTGAATTAAGAGACCTTTGGGGAGGTGATTGGAACAAGAGGCATTATACTCATCAGTGGATTAATCCACTGATGTTCATAGCTAAATGTGCTGTTAGCAAGTAGGGCCCAGCTGGAGGAGATGGGTCACTAGGAGTGTGACTTTGGAGGGTATATCTGTCATGGACACTCTTCCCCAGGGCTCTGCTCCCTGAATGCCATGAATGAGCAACTTTTCTCCATTATACCCTTCTTTCATAATGTTCCTACATTGGAGCCAGTCAATCATGAACTGAACCATCTGAAATCGTGGGCCATAATACCCTCTTCTTTAATTTTCAGATGTTGGACATTTTGTCCCAGCAATAGGAAAGCTGATCAATACCCATTGCCTAATGGATATTTATTTAGTCTCAATTCTTCCTCTATGGGGAGAAAAATAAGACTATGTGGATGGCATATGTTTAAGTCAGTTATTCTTCACTGTCATGAAATATTTGAGACAAGTTACTTTGTAGGAAAAAGAATCTTTTCCTTTTCACAAATTAAAAAGGTGAAGATTCAAACAGCATACCATGGGCCTTGGTGAAAGGCTCTCTGGTTTGTATCACATGATACTGACAGTGCATGTATATCTCTTTATGTCCATGCTTTATCCAAGCCCCATTCTTATAAAATCGCCAGGATTCAATCATGACCTAATTTAAACACTTCTAGAAGACTTCACCTCAAAGAAAACCCCATAGTCAGATTATAGCTGTATTAAGCTTCTATCCTTTTAATATTAACATAAGAGTTTGAAAATTAAACCCCTACATTCTTTTAGGGTTGTAGGGGATGGGGGGATGACCATATTTGAACTATAGTAGTAACAGTTTAGCTGTGTGCAGGTGATAGACTTTATCATAAGGACACAAATTTTATAAAGATCATTAATGATATTCCAGACAGAAGGAAAGGGATAAGTGTTATAGACCATTAGAAAATTAAAGTTAAATAATATGTAGTTCAGTGCCTCTCAGTAAAAAGAATTCAGTATTACTCTCCAGTAGGACTGTTCTGTATGTCTTATCAAAATATAAATAGCAATGTGATTTTAAGGCAGAACCTCTTTGATAGTCAATTTCTTCTGTTATTTATATGAAAACGTAACAGTTCCCTACATCTCTGATGTGAGGACCTTGTGCTTTTAGCCTAGATTTGGAAAACTCCTAATGAGAGAAAAGCTAATTCAAATTCAGCAGTGCTGTCAAATGAAATTAAAATTTCATTAATCACAACAGTGCAACGTTCATTTGACAAGATTACAAAATGCTTTTGATTACATTATTCCCTGACACTATGGATGTGATATGATATGTGTATGTTCTTGTGAGCTCTTTGCAATAATGCTATGTCTTGAGTCTACATAGCCACGTTGGAAACCACTGCTCTCAGGAGATCAAAAATGCAGATACCATGATTATTGTTTTAATTAATTTTTCATTGGCTTTGAAGTTCAATATTTTATTTTCAATATATTTTGTAAATAAAGTTCATCATCATTAGCTTCATTTCTAGGTTTCTAGCATCATTATTAAAAACAAAGAATGTATATTTAAAACCAGTAGTGATTCTTAACAAGTCAGGCATGATAAGAATCTCAAGGTATTCTGAGAAAGTCTTTTAAGTTGCTATACAGCTAAAGAAGGTTGTATGTCAAAATTCCTGAGAAACAGAGGGCAGCTTTGGCTTAGACTTGAGCATATGAACTAAAATTGACGTTTAACCAACATCTCTGAATATTTATCACTGGACCCAGGATCTCCAGAAACATCCAAATCCAAGTGCTACTCTCTTGAGTGCCCATTGCCCAAAATGTCAGGGATAATGATTTTCCTGTAGAAATCATTAAATGTGTAGATTTTCCTTAATCACCATTCTTTCAAAAGTATTTCAATCACCCTAAAGATATAGGACTGTTGGTACTTCAGACCTGAAAGTTAGTTTTCTGAAAGATTTCTCACTTTTTGAAATTGTAAAAGGAGTCTCAGTACCCAAATTCTAAGCATGAAACACTCATACATCATCAAACTGATGAACAACTTTTTAAAAAATCAGTTTGTGGTTTTCCTTTTTCATAAATTTAGAATTATGATCATCCCTCAGTATCTTTGGAAACTGGTTCCAGGACCTTCCACATGTACCGAAATTGGCAGA
>RJWT010047262.1:0-11339 GCA_004365215.1 Cuniculus paca | reverse complement strand
AAAAAAAGAGGCTTATTGAGCATCATGTGCTTGAATGCTCAAACTTTTGAAGGTTAAGGGCTCCAACAGCATGACACTGAATCTGGTGAGGACTTCATAACAGATGACACCATGGCTGGAATAGTGTGAGAAGGAGAGATCACATGGTGGCATAGAACGACTGAGAATAATTTAAGGTCAGGCTCAGGCTTTTTTTTTTTTTTTTCCTAACTGTCTCTCCTGAGAACTAACAAAGGTCCCATAAACACTAATAGAAGGCAGAGTTCACAGTGATTAAAGGAACTCATACCAGGCCCCAAGTCTTAAAAGTCTCATCACCTCTTCATGTCTGTTGGATTGGAACCAAGTTTTCAATGCATTAAACTTTGTGAGAACACATTCAATGCATGTCTAAACCATACTAACGTGTTTACTCTTTTCCCTGCTAACCCTCCTCGGTTTTACTTTCTACACAATTCCCACTATCTTTCCCTTCTATTACAATTAAAATAAAAATTAGATACAAAATGGATCATAAAAATTGAACTTTTCTTCAAAATTTCTAGCCAAAATTGTAGTGAATACCCACAAAGCTCATCCAACTGAGAAACACAAAAATGTTGAGTTCGTTCACCCCATTTCTCCATCAGAAAAAGTATGATATTTCATTCATTTTCACTGCCTCAGCATGCTCCTTTACCAAAACTAAAAAGAGGATTTATTTATTTGAGATGTTATAAAAAGACCTATTTTTCTCAGAAAAAAGCCTTGGTATTTTTTTGATGCCTTAGATGATGAAAAAATGATGATCTGTTTCTATGCAATTAAATAACTAATCACCACACATTTTTAGAATCCTTATAATATTCATTTTAAAAATTACTGCTCCCAGATTAAATGTGAAATAATCAGTATATTCCACAGTCATGTAATGTTTTACAATATAGAAAATACAGTTAGCAACCCAATTAACTACACTGAGTTTCAGTGTTTACATTGGACATATTGGCTCAGTGCAGTTTGATCAAAGCCAAAGAAGTTCACAAGATATTTCAGTGGAATATTTATATCATATATGTATGTACATATAAAAACTATGTATGCATGTGTAAAAACTATGTATGCATATATATATATATATCACCCACATATATGAAGAGAATTGATCATATTTATTCCATGGAAAAACTCAAGAAACTTTAAGAAGTTTTTTTCATGTTTTGAATTTCTTAATAACTTCTCATCATTTTCACTTTGTCACACTTTATCATTTTTAATTCATTGTCAGGTCTTCAGTATATCTCTCATTTCATACCTATATGTATATTACCTATAATATGACAAGCACACCATCAGCCTCCAAACATAAAAGGTGACTAAATTACAAGATCACCAATTTCAATAAATTATAATATAGTATTAAAGCAAACATTAAGGAAATACACATTTCAAAAAATATAGAGTGTCAACCTGTTAAGTGCTATGAAGGGAAAGAACAAGCAAACATGAAAAATGAACACAGACACCATGGTGTAAATATATCTACTAGTGGAAAGTTGGGACAACTTAATTATCCAGAAAAGAATATTAACTAGAGAAAACTAAATTTATCATGATTGATATACGGATGAAGTTAGTTATCATTTTATTTTATTTTATTTACTTTTTGACACAGGGTCTTGCTATGAAATTCAGGTTGGTCTGCAGTTCACCTTGTAGCCCAGGTTCATCTTGAACTTGCAACGATCCTCCTGCTTCAGCCTTGCAAGTGCTGAGATTACAGGTGTGTGCCACCACACCTGGTTTTGAAATTAATCATTTTAATTTGTAAAGCTAAATGGCCTACTAGCAACAATAGATGAGTATATGATAAATTATTTTAAATGCCATTCATTGAATGTTTATTATGTTACATGTTCTATGGTAAACATTTTTGTATCTTATGTAAATTGATTTTCACAATAAACATATTATTTTTCTCATTTTAGAGATTTGATATTTAATATCTTTCTCTGTTTCTGCATGAACATAAATATAACCAAATTAGCCAAGTCAGCATATTTGGCTAAAACTGCATTCATCCATTGAAAAATCTATATTAAACATCTTCTGTGTGTCAGACATTGTTCTAGATATATGGGCTATATCAGCAAATGAAATAAGCAAATTTCCCTGATACTATACAATTTATATTCTTGCAAACAAATATAGACTAAAAACATATAAACAGATGTAATAAAAGGAAATTACAGACAAATGTGGTGAGCACTTGTGATTCCAGTTATGCAAGAGGCTGAGGCAGGAGGACCATCTTGCAATTCAAGGTCATCTTGTGCAATTTAGTGAGAGAATGTCTTCGAACAAAGTTTAAAAAGACTATGATGCAATTTAGTGGTATAGCACTTGCCTTGCCTATTCAAAGCCCAATATTTAATTACCAACACCAGACACCCACACACACCCACACATGAATGCATATAGTACATAATATAATATATAGTATCATATAATATATAGTAATATAGTATATATGGAATATTGTATAGAACATAGTAAAGAATACATAGCATTGAATGTGATATGGAAAGCAAAACATACTAATTTTTAATATGGAAAGACAGGATAAGTTAAGGGAGATGAAAAGTGAGAGGTACTTTCAGTTTTCTGTACACAATGTAGGCCCAAATGAGGTGGCATTCAATTAAAATGTTTTAGAGGAAGTAAAGAAAATGGCAAAAGTCTCCCTGGAGTGAGATATTTCCAGACAGACAAAATAGTGTCAAGTCCTTGATATATGGGCTTGCATATTTTGCATGCAGAAAAAAACAAAGCTGACAGTATGATTGGAACCTAAGGAATACAACTGGGAGTAGAGATTGATTGAGTAGGGTAAAAAAAATATGATCTTAAGCGGTTCCTTTTTGTTTAGATATTATTCAGGTTTATTATTGATACTATGTCAATGCAAGTCAATTACAAAAAACCAAAGCATGACTAATACACAACTCTTAGATTTATAAATTTCATGAAGATTTTCTAAATTTATGTGTTATTTTCCAACTCTGCCAAAATCATACTCAACCTACAGTCTTAAAAATCAACATAGTTTTGTATGTAATCCATCAAATTAGACACATTTACATTGTTCCAACTTTTATTCTATGTCTTAGGCAGAGTAGATGCCGTCATAAAATTTCATAGATCATGTGGTTTAAATAACATAAATTATTTATCTAAAGAGATGCTGAAAGTCAGGGTGTCAGCAAGCCAGTTTCTGGAGAGAATTTTCTTCTCCAGCTACAGATCACACCATTTCCCTTGTGTTTTCACATTGTAGAGAATGAGCAAGTTCCCTGGTGTCACTACTTTTAAAGGCACTAATTCCAACATGACATCATCTAAAATTAGTCATTTCATAAAATCTTTATCTCTAAATAATATCACATCAGAAGTCAAGACTTCAACATATGAATTTGGAGAAGACATCATTCAGTCTGTGTCTTGGTTACTTTTCTTTCATTACTGAGACAAAATACCCAACACCCAAAATTAGGGAAGGAATGGTTTATTTCTTACAGTTTGGAGGTTTCAGTTCATATCCAGTTGCCTCCAAAGCAGGGTGATGTGGCTGAGGGGGCAGCTGTTCATGGCAGCTCACAAGCAGCAAGAGCAAAACAGGGCAGAAGAGCGGCAAAAGAGACCCCAAAACACGCCTTCTTCCCTCCCTTATGTAGTATGCAGGCTCCACTCCTGGATGGGTGCAGCACTCACACTGATAATCCCAGCACTAATCCCAGCACTAAACCCAGCAGTAGGCAATGAATCAATCACAAATGCTAGATTCAGCTGCTTCCATGACTACATGAGGCTTGTGGGGGGCCAATATATACAAACCATAACAATCTGTAACATTATAATATTGCATGTCGAGACTTAGTTAATTAAGAATATAAATAACCTTTAGAAGAAGAAATAGTGCAAAATTAATTTGAAACAACTTTAAACTATTCATAAAAATTCATAGAATGCTTACCTATTGGCACACCCAAGCAGCAAACTTTGAAAAAATGTCCAACTTATTTCACTTAAAATTATATTCTCAATGTACATCCATTTACATAAAAACATCTCAAGTTTAAACTTTTTATGGTAGAGTAGAATGTCTTTATATATAAAAACCAACTTTTCTTTATTTATTCATTTGTTGATGGTCATATGGGCTATTTCCAAGGTTTAGCTATCATGAATTGCACTGCCATAAACACGGTGCTGCGGAATGTGGGCCATTACTATAGTATGATGCTTTTCACTCTTTCAGGAATATACCAAGTAGGGGAGTAGCTGTGTCAAATGGAACCACCAGTTTTAGTTTTTTGAAGAATGTGTACACTGATTTCCAGAATGGTCGTACCGATTTAAACTCTCCCCCAAAAGTAAAAAAGGGCTTCTTTATCCCTGCAGCCCGACCAACATTTGTTCCTGGTTAATTTCTTGATGCTAGCCACTCCTTCAGGAGTGAGATGGAATCTCAGTATTGTTTTAATTTGCATTTCTCCATTGACCAGTGAGGTTGAACATTCTTTCATGTATTTATTTGCTGTTTGTACTCCTTCATCTGAGAAGCGTGTGTTCATTTCAGGTGCCCATTTTTGGACTGGATCTTTAAATTTGGAGTTTCCATTTTTTATTTATTTATTTATTTATTTTAGCTTTTTAATCTATTCTGGATGTTAGTCCTTTGAGGAGTAGCCAGTAAATTTTTTCCCATTCTGAGGGTTGGTTCTCTTTTTATTCTGTTGGTAGTTTCTTTTGTTGCAGAAAAGTTTTCTTTTTTCATAGAGTATGATTCCAGTTATTGATTCTTTGTAACATTTCTTGTGCGATAAGAATTTTGTTCATTAAGTCTTTACCTACATCTATGTCTTCAAGAGTTCTACCTATTCTATCTTGCAGCAGATTAAGTATTTCTCTTTGAATATTACCCATTCCTTTTTTCTATACTGTATTGTTCTCTGGAACATTTTCCCATGAGCACTGCATTGCAATCCCTGATGGAATCACTGATCGTTTTTGTTAAACTCAAGGACAAATTGTATAACTCATTTTCTAATTTGATAATGTTCATCCTCAGGGTTGTTGCCCATAGAGCATAAATAGTTATTCTTTCTGAAAGCGCCCTTAAATAGCATAATTTTGGAGAAAGCCTATAGTCACTTGAGGCTTTCTTGATACAGGTGTGGTATTGCTGTAAATACTTTGTGGCCTTTCATGAATATCTGTACGATCTTTGTCATTGCATTTTCAGGAGGAAGGTAAGTTAACTCCTGAGTTTCATGCAAAAAGCATAGTCTTCAGGGTGCCATAGTGCACTGGAGAGAATGTTATTTATGACTTTTCGGCCTTCCAAGTGGAACTTACTTCAGTTGGTGGGCACAGGTGACAGCCCCTTCGTGCCATCCAGTCAGAAATAATTTTTTCATCTTAAGTCAGATGTGTGAGATTAGTCCTTGTATTTAGAGGGAAAGCCCAAGGAAGTCATTTGGTTACCACTCATCCACTCCATGAAATGTTTAGTCCTTAGCTATGTAAATGGAGATGTTGAAAAGTGATTTATAAGTGAGGAGCTGAAGTTGTAACCTTCCATACTCTTGCCAGTAGATTTCTATGTAAAGGTAAGAAGAATGTGCTCAATTATGGCAGAAGCATAACACAGTGGAAGGGCACACTCAAGTAGTCACTTAAATGTAAAACACTTGTAACAACTTGGGAGGCTCTGAATATGGAGCTCTCACATAGGAAAAAGGTTCCAGGGTGACTCTGATAAAAGAGTGTTGCTCTCCTTCTGATGCCACAAACCTATATTATTTATTCCCATAGCTATCATGCCACTTGTTTCCCAGTGTCTACCAGCTGTGTCCAGATCTATCATCTGGAAGAATGAAATACAAGAATCAATGCATTTTTATAAAACACACGGATACATATTATGTTGTCCTCTTTTTCCACTAGGGGGCTTGACTACTGGTTTGCATCTGTAAATGTCCATTATCTTTATAATCTAAGACCATATCAATCCAACACAAGAAATTGGGTGACTTACCGTAATTAGTTTAAACTGCATAGGTCTCCATTTAAGCTAATGTCCAGCAAGGAGGCCTGTCTAGGAGGGGAAAGAAAAATGCTTCATGTCTAGGAAATGTCAAAGCAGAAGGCCATTATTTTCAAAATAAATCTATAGAAACGCTCAGTGTTTTGGCCTGCTCATTACCCATGAACCAGATAATAAGGAAGCAGATCTTCCCGAAGACAACTGCTTCCAGTAACCACATTGCCTTGCTAGCCTTGAGGAGCAGGTGGAGAAAAGTAGAATAAGAAATATTTTTTATTTGATTCTTGAGTAAGATTTTTAATGTGTAAACATGCAGATTACTTTGGATACATGGAAGTTTTATTAGTATCAGGACAGCACACCAATGTTGCATGACCTTTTTCTCTTAAAAAAATGAAACACTAACAATACGTAAACTGTTTGCAAAGTCAAAAATGTGAGGTAGATAATTTCAAAAACTATAATGGCACATCCAAGGTTGGCTCATTGAACAAGCACATCAATGTTATAAACTGAAAAAGTGTCCAAATGAGCAAGGAACTGCCAAAGCACCAAGAAGAGAGTGGTCAAGGTTCTGATGTCATTAATCTGCTAGAAGAGAGGGAAAGAGCAATGCCTTTGCAGTGTGTCCTATCTCACACTGCGAGGTGAAATCCTGATGGGAGTCACAAATCTGGCATGAAGCAGGAGCATCTACTTCTGAAACATAGATCCTTTTCCTTTGGCATAATTCATAATTTTTAATGTGCTTCCATGTCTTGTAAACTGATGGCTCCTGGGAGAAATCACAGCAAACTGAGTGATTCAATTTATCAGTTTCTTGGTTCTAGTTAGTCTTATCAGGGAACTGGTGACCCAGGAAGTTTGGTCAAAAGTCATGGTTTATTTCCTCTGTTCACAATTCCAAACAGAAATGTTTTTAATATGCTAGACTGTATTTTTTTTCCCAAGTGGTAGACCAGATATCTAGGTGAGTGATACTATTCTCAGATAACAAGGACATCAAGGGGAGTAGTAGTGGCCAGAGGACTGTTTTGAGTTCTTCCTGACAAGCAAAATCACTGACTATTTTTGTTCTTTTCTACCTGGCATTGAGTTGAAAAGCCACAGCAGCCACGGGGTGACATCAAGGCTCAGTTGATTTGAATCACCAGCTAGTCAGACTTATTTTAAGGCAATCTCTGTGAATCAAGGGCCCACTGAGTCAGCAGGTTGGTTTCCTGTGATGGACTGGAGATATTTCCTTCAAAGTGAAAGCTGCCATTGTTTCATATAAAGTTGAGACGCCATGGCCAAATTAGCACTATCTTGTCTAAATCACTAGTTCTTGACAAGGAAAGCCTGTGTCCTTTACATCTTTTGGACAGTAAGTTCTAGATGACCCTCAAAATGGGGATATCAGGTGGGAGAATTACAAGGCCTCCTTGTATTAGGGGCTGAGTTTCAGTGGAAACATGGCAGCCAGAATTCTTGTTTCCAACAGATGGTACCTGTTAGTAATGCTAGAGACCTGATGTAGGTGGAGATTGCTACCTCTCCCTGACACTTTCATGGGTTAAATCAGCAGTAATAGAGACTTGAAGAGATCTGGGGATCTGTGGAGTTCCAAAGATGTTACTATTTCCCTACATGCAGCAATTGTTGATCAAAAGAATTCCCACTGGCACTTTTGGGATTATCCATACAAACATATAGCACATCAATTCTTACTATCCATTCAGATGTAGAAACAACATTGAGTTGGAAGAGTGACTCCATTCACAAAGCACATGAGCTTCTCTTTACCTCTCTGAAATCCTTTATGTTCGCAAGACTTCCAGAAAAGGGACATACCTGGGAAATTTTCTTCTACTGTCTACTATTTTCAATATTTACCACTTACCTTTATGCTTCTGTGTTAATGTTCATGTAATTCCCTCTTCCTGATACATTCTCTTCACTTCTATCTGTTACATTTGTTTCTTTTAGAGACCAACCCAGGTGTGGCATTCTTGGTAGAGTCTTTGCTAGTTGCACCATTGGAATTCAAAGGCATGCTCATCTTGCAAGTTTCCCTTTTCACCTCTTATGGTAAGAATTTCACTGTTGTATTAATTTGTTTACATGTCTCTCTATCCAGATAGCTAATGAAATTCTTCAGGCAGTAGTCACATGTTCAGTTTTCTATCATGGTGACTAGTACCATGTGTTTTTACTGAGAACCTTTCTGAATAGTGGGCTGAGTATTAAGAAAAATGCTTGCTTCTTTTGTAGTCACAACTAGTTTACTTTCTATGGCTGACTAATCTCTAAAACTAAAATCCTAATACTATCTTGTTACCAAAGTGAAATATATTTCCTTATTGAAACTGAATATAATAAAACAGTAATAGTAAGATAATAAATGTAGTTTTTAGGTGAGATGGTTGATGTGATACTGGAGGTGACAGGATTCAAGTCAGTTGGCTTAAAACCACATCAATACAAACTTGATATGAGAAGATTTATGCCTGATAGACAAATTAATAATAACAATATCACATATGTGTTCACTGATAATTTACAATAGTTATATGAAATATATTTTAATCATCAAGTAAGTTCTTGACTTTACTAACTACTAGCTATTGTCAAATTTTACAACTTTCTCTGTGTCAATGTTCTCCTCTGTACAGAGTAAATATTGTTAGCATCTATTTCAGATGATCATTATAAAGACATCAAATATATTGATACCCATAATGTATATAGAATAGTGTCTGGTAACATATATGCCCAGTAAACTACACAGGAAATGATGAAGTTAGAATGAAAATCCTGGATAGATAAACAGGGTTAATAACATTTGTATCAATGGACACTGAGAACCTTTATAGGGCACTTTATTTTTTATTCTATATTTTGCACTTGATCTATATAGTTTTATTTGATATTATACCCAATATCCACAATTTAAGGGAAGAGAAATTTAATTCAAGTCAGAATCTCTAGGAATTCAGTCAATGGTCTGCTAACTCTATTGTAGACAGACATGAGACAGCCAAGATGATTATCTCAGGGCACCTGTGAACAGAACATGGGAATACTTCTAAGGAAGAAAGAGACCATGGGTCATATGTAGGACTTAAAATCAGGACTCCATGAGTGACCAAAAAGTGCTTTACTAATGTAGTAGGCATTTCTTAATCCAATCAAGTTGTCAAATTATGATTACTGATCACAATCCACCACTTGTTAACCTCACACCCAAACACATCTCCTTAAACCATTTCTCCAAATTAAAATAATAATGAGTTAATAATTTTGCCTGATCTGATACAAAATTTTCTCATACAAAGTCTCAACAATTCTGGAATTTTCATCAAATTTAAATGGAAATCTCTTCTAAGGCTTTGGCAAACTACTATTTGTGAGCTTCTGTAGAAATAAAAAAAATACATAATTTTAAAGTACAATGGCAGAGTAAATATTCCCATTCTAAAAGAGAGAAAAGCAAGGATAAAAAAGAATTGGACACAGGCAAGTTCAAAACCCATGTGGGAAAGCATTAACTCATGTAACTCCATACATCATATTAGAGGCACATAGTGTTAAGATATGAATTCCACAGAGCTTATTTGGCCCCACCTGTGTAGCCTGACTGGTTCCAGCCCATATTGGTTGGTTCCACTCATGGCCTACAGCTTTCCCAGGCAGACATTTCATGTTCCTGGCATTTTCAACTTCCTGGAGGCTCCATTAAACCTTTGACTTCATTCTCAAAATTTTACCCACTGCTGTGTCAGGGGCTCCTAGCTTGGATTCCCAGATCTTCCTTTGAAATCTGGGTAGAAGTGTCCTTGACCACAAACTGTTGCATTTGAAATACTTGTAAAAGCAGCATCCCCTGCATGACATCAAGGTCAGCCACCAGTGCAGACAAGTATCCGGGAACCAAAGCACCGGAGATGTAGCAGCCTCTCTGTGCCTATATATCTCATGATGAAAAGAATCCTATTTAACTAATTTTCCAGATGAACCTTCTCAAGCACGTGGCATAGGGTCTCTCTTCTCAATGAAAGGTTGACCCCTTTAGTACCTGTGAGTATGTGATGTGTGGGGTCTTGCTGAGATACTAAGGCATCTTTCTTCTTGCCACTTTAAAAAATATTTGGTTGTGATTTAGTGACACCAGTCTCCTAATCAGTCACACATCCTTTGGCCCTAACTTTACATATGGTTCCTTTTGGGTCAAGACTTAGGTTTTTAAATTTTTTCTGCTGCTTTTTTCCTTTTGTTATGGTTTGTACATTGTGTCAACTTGAGAAGTCTAGATGCTTAATTAAGAAACTCGGCGGCTCTACATCCTGGGGTATAGAGAACAAGCAGTTACCATTCTAGGATGTTGTTCACTGTGTCAATTTGGGAAGGTCAGAAGTTTAAGTGATTCAGCAAGGGGCCAGGGTCCCTAGTTTGTAACATCCTCATCCTGTGCACGAGGAGGGCAGGCAGATGGTTTGAGTGCTACATCCATCCCAGGGGAGTAGCCTGCATATAATAAAAGACAAAGGAGGAGGGACTGGGGGCTGCTTCTTTGGAGGAGCTCCAGTCTTCGCCTTCAGCTTGGATGTCGTCTCCTGGCTTCTGGCACAGACTGTTCAGCTTCTGCCTGGGACTCTTCAGCCTTCATTGTAGACTCTTCAGTCTTCATCATAGACTCTCCAGCCTGCGTCGTACACTCTTCAGTCTTTGTGGTAGACTCTTCAGTATTCATCATAGACTCTTCAGCCTTCATCGTACTCTTCAGTGTTCCATCGTAGACCCATCGGCCTTCTGACACGGACTTGCACAGGACACTGCAGTAAGCTCCAGCCCTCGGGCTGGACCCCCTTTAACCCCCAGCATGCAGACACCCTCTGCACGCTCCCTTCCTCAACTTTGTGGCTGACCATTGTAAGCCGATCTTGTAATTTCTTATACAGTTGTCTATCTTAATGTTATATCTGTTTCTCTAGTAAACCCTGACTGATACACCCTTGTTTCTCAACATAAATTTAGTTGAAAGCAAAGAGTAGTAGCCATACCACAACTTCAATATTGGGCTGCCTTGAAATCTCCTCCAACATATTAATTAGTACACAGCCCTTAAACCCTTAATCCCTTAAGCCCTTAAGTACTTAAACTCAACCATTCACAAAATTAAAACATGGGCAAAATTCAGGCATTTGTTTTCCAGAGTATTAAGTGGATGGTCTCTAGTCTGCCTCCCAAAAGAATCCTCATTTCCCACTGA
>RJWT010047261.1:0-11341 GCA_004365215.1 Cuniculus paca | reverse complement strand
TATTAAAAGACCCTGTGATGATTTCAAATTGTATTTTCAAAACTCAAACCTCTTAATGTTTACATTTCTTTAGTAATGTATATTTTGTGTGAAATCCCCCTAAATTTTTCTTCTCTCAAAAGTAGATATACATTGTTCCTACACATGGAAAGTTAAAAAGTTGATATTTGAATTCACCACAATTTTATCTTCACCTAAATTAGCTAACTACATGAGCATTTTGAATGAAAGAAACACAGTACTTGATATTTTTATCTTTAACTGAAGAAGCAGCTGCCACCACCTTAGAAAATTCATTTCAATGCAGTCTGAGGGAGTCAGTTACACTCATTATCCTAAGAAAGATTTTCTTACTATATAGAGATTTTTAAGGATCAAAGTGTCTCATAATGTTTTTATCCTTTATTTGCTTATACTGTGATTCTCACCTATAGATAAGCCTGCAGAAATAGGTATTTCTGACTTGAATAATTTGTCTTTTTTATGTTTGGTTTTCTGAATATGACAAGAAGTCCTATAAATGCACCAGGATTTCTATTCAACTATAATATCCTTTTAAATTGTTCCAGTTTATAATAGGATAATAATACAAACCTATTCTGAATACATTTGCTACAAAAAAGTTTGGAAAACATACCTCAGAATTAAAAACAAATTAACGATTTCTAGCAATTAGAAGGTGATCACATACTGCAGTAGGCTCAGTTTGGCTTGTGTAACTACTTAATTTAATTCTTCTATTTAAATTATTTCTTGGCATTAATAATTCAAGATTTCACATAAAAACACCTGAAGCTTTAAACATCACTGAAAATTAATTTTTGGCACAGGGCTTTGGTAAACATGCACTTGGGCATGATAGGAGCAGGCTGGACCAGAAGAGCTGCATCCAGACACTGTCTTCCACTCTCTCTGGTCCGTAAGTGATTGGCTGACTGCTGTGCCCTTGGATTTATGCTGACTTATACAGCAGGCTTCTGTCCAAGAGGTTTTTATTTCCAGACTGCCTTTAGAAAATCTATACCCAGATGTACAATAATCAATGAAATTCAGCATAAGAACAGAATATGAAAAACTGCCAGAGAAAAAAAACAGATCACCTATGAAGGAAAGCCCATCAGAATCATGGCTGACTTCTCAACACAAACTCTCAAGTCAAGAAGATCTTGGAGTGAAGTACTGCAAGTCCCCAAAGAAAACAACTTCTGACTCAAATTGATGTACCCTGCAAAACTATTTCTCAGAATTAATGGAGAAATAAGATACTTCCATGACAAAGACTAAGACTTTTCTGAAAAGTGAAATCAACTACAGAAAGTTGTTTTTACTGGAATGGTGGAGTGTCTGTAAGCCCACCTTTGCATCTCTTCACACCTCACTCAGCCTCTGAGATATCGCCGATGGTGTCCTTATGTGTCAAACATGCTTCTAGTTTTCCTTCCATATTCACAGTGCGTTGGTTCCAGGCCCTTCCTAACTAGGCAGATGTTCAAGTCCTTTAAATAAAATGGCATAGTATTTTGTGTATAATCTATTACCCTACTACAACATACTGCAAGACATCTCTAGGTTACTCATAATATCTTAACACAATGTAAATGCTGTGAAAATAGTTGTTATAGTACATCCTTTAGAAAATGATGACAAGAAAAACAGCCTATAAATATATTCAGTATAGATGCAAGTAAAAAAATATTTTCAGTCCACCATTGATTGACTCCATGGATGTGGAACTAGGTGATACAAAATAGGAAGATAAAAGTGAAAATAAAATTTCAGAAGTTCGTAGGAAAAATATCCAAGAATTCTTAAAGTAAACTTTTGTTCTAGGTTATATGAAAAATACATTTCTCCTAGCAGGCACTGAATTTTAGCATATCTTAATGACTTTCTCTTATGCTACTGGAGCAAATCTGAGTTATTTTTGCTCTTTCTCACTTTATTTGATTTTGAAGTTAAACACTTGGCAATTTTGACTTTTGTCAAAAATGTTGAGCTAAGTTATGTTTAACAAGAAATAAAATATCTTCTTATTTATCCATTTGTTGGGGCATTTATCTCATACCATCCAAAAAAATTCTAGCCTTCTAGTTCAATGAAAAAAAGACTGCATAATTCAAGATATATGCTTGGTTTAATATGAGTGAGACAAACATAGTCTGCCCAATGTCACTACAGTGAATTTACAATGGAAACATAAACACAGAAAAATTAGAAACTAATTCAATGAGTGTCTTACTGTCCTATGGTTTTGTTTACCTATATTCTATAGTAATTTAATTATACATTGCTATAATAGATAAATTAATCTTCATATTTTTACCCATTTCTGCCTTTTAAAATTATCTTTCCTGTTTTCATAGTAGAGCTTTGTTTCTGTTTGTGTTCTGAGACTTTCAGAGAGACCGAGTTATGAAGAATCTGACAAACACACTAAGTGTAGCACTTAAGAAGGTGCAGTTATAAGGCTTGGTTTTTTTCTGAAAACCCACAATACCTAAAAATCCTTTTTTCTCTCTGCCTTTGGCCAAGAGAGCAGATGGATAATTGCACTCCTCAAAAGATAAATTAAAGAAAGTATTTGGGCCAACTGGGCAAATGAAACACACTGCTAATGGAGGGCTGTGGAGAAACAGCCAAATGAGAGCCGCGGATGACCTCATGTTCCTCCCGGGGACGGTGCCTTCCAAAGGAAAAGCTGTTTTCTTTTATTGAAATAGAATAGTGCCAAGCACTGAACCTGCTTTGTAAGACATACATCAAGAGAGAAAATATTTCACCACGATGACATGACCTGACATTTTAAAGCAGATAACAAATGACATCTTGTCAATGGCACCAATTTATTATTCCCTCTCTTGTACCTTGGTGCCACAGCAGGGTACATGTTCCTTTTAATCATGAGACTGTGTTAAACAAATTTTTACCAGCAGAGACTGTAAAATGCCCCTCACCATTCCAAGTATCCTGACCTCTCTGCTGTCCCCACTGTAGCATATAAAGACAAAGGCTATGCTAAATTTTTCATCATTTCATGCAATTTCAGACCCAATTATGTGAGGGTCTTCTATCATTTACAGGGGAGTGTGTGCTTACGGAGGCAGTGCTGCACATTAATCAGACTCCTTTTATCCTGCAGACACCAGTGCTAAATCACGTTACTCCCCAAAAAGGAACATGAAATGGATGCAAATGTGAGGGGAGGGTGTGGTCTCCACGGCAGTCACCACTGGGAGTCTTAGAGTGGCCTCCCCAGCAAGGCCGGCATCTAGTCAGTGTTGTTTTTCATGTTTCCTCCATCTTTCCTTGCGAAGGGCCCCTCTCTCACTTTCTTTCATATCCCTCTGCCAATTTACATCACAGAGTCTCCCCCTTTGAACACTGCCCTGGGCGAGGACTTTCTAGTTGAACTGTTGTAACTAATCGGCCTGTATGCTGAAGTATGACCAGCTTGACTCTCTTGGCCTTTCCCATGACGAGGTCTGCTTTCCTTCCAGCAGTCTCTGACAGGCACACAGGACCAAGACCCTTGATGCTGAGCATTTTAACAGATGACATTAAAACTGCGAACGTTAGAGAAGCACAAAAGTTTACAGTGCTAAATAACTTCTGTGTTATTTTGGAATTAATAACATTCTTTAATAATATCTCAAATAATATTTATGCTGTAGTTTCTTTCCAACACCATCATGAAGATGAGTTGCTTATGGTTCGAAAAGAAACATAGGAAAAGTGCGTTTAAAGTTAAATAAATGCCATGTTAAAAACTAACAGAGGACACTAGGAATGTTTTCCTTTGTACGAAAAGAGATAAAGCATATACTCTGAGTCATAGGTTTTTGTTTTTTTTTTTTTGTACTGGGAATCAAACTCAGGATCTTGCCCTTGCCAAGCAGGTGTTCATGCCACTGAGCTATATCCCTGGCCTGAGACAGAAGTTTAAATACTACTACAAAAGCTTTCTAATTATGTGTGTTATACACGTGACTATGTTATGTAACCTTTCGAGATCTAGTTTTTTTCCCCATATTTTTACTTTCCTTCCAAGAGCTTTCAAGGATTAAATGAAGTATTATGTCCATATAGCTGACAGTGCTACATACTCTGGAACTATTACTTTTCATTATTATCATCATGAAGTACTGACACATGGCTAGACTACAACAAAATCTGAGAAAATGTAGCTGTTAATTTGACCTCAGAGGTCTGACATAGAAATAATCTCACTTGCTCTAAATTTGAATTTAACAGGAGTTTTGTTGCAGAAAATAAAGTTCTCTACAGAAAAGTCTCACAGGAAAGTTTCAGTAAATAGTGTGAGGAACAAGTTAAAACAAATGTTCTCAAAATTTTGACTACAAAATAGTAATTGCACAAGTGTAACTCTACAGTATCAATGAGTAGGACATTCAGTTGACATAGAAAATATTAAAAATATTTAGAACCCTATGACGGTTTTGTCCTTGGTTTTATTGTGGGTACTGGGAATCAAACTCAGGACCCATCATTGCCAGGCAGGTGCTATGCCACTGAGCAATATCCCAGCTCAACCCTGTGTACTTTTAAGACTATGGGATTAATTTTTTTTTTTTTTTGAGACAGGGTCTTGCTATGCAGTTCAGGCTGGCCTTGGACTCACTTTGTAGCCCAGGCTGGTCTCGAACCTACAGTGATCCTTCTGCCTCAGCTCCCTAGTGCTGGGATTACAGGAGTGCACCACACCTGGTTTACTGGATTAATTTTTTGACTTTAATTCTAACAACACAGAAAAAAAAAATGCAAAGATCTGACACTGATTTAGGCTTCAAGAAGTAGTGATAGTTTTACTTATTCCAGATTTATACAGTGATTTGAAAACATTTTAATTTGGATTTTCAGTTAAAATATTTTATTGCACCATGAGCAGATTTGGGAAAAAGAAGTATTTGTAAAGCAAACAAAATAAGCAAATATTTCAGTGACTCACAGGAAATAGTTATTTCTAAGTAACTTTGTCATATCTATTTAACCTAAAAGAAAGAAGGAGTTAATTTTCATTTTTTGGTGAATGTAACGTGTATACTTATAGTTTCATTTCTAGTTTTCAGAACAATAAGGAAAATTCTTAAACTAACAGGATTGGTTGTGAACTAAAATAGCTTTGTACCTAAAGTGGCATAGTTCAGGGTCATGTGATTATACTTTAATTAAATATATTAAAACATTCATTTTAACATATCTTGGGCTGAATATTAATATACTGGGGACTTTAGGTGGGAGTTACACTAGACATTCCTAACGTTTTAGATTCAACTGATGCTTTCACTCCAAACGTTTGCACAGATATGCAGATTTTTGGAACACCTCATTGTGTTTTACTTGTTTTAATCAACTGCTCTTTGAGTATAATTAGCATCAGTCACTGGCACTGATAAAAATGCGGTTAGAATGAGGCAATACAGACAAAAACCTAAAGAATAAAGGATGTTGCTGAATTGCGGTTGAAGCAGTTTATGCACCACATTGCTTGCACTTCACCCAGAATGCAGAAAAGAGGAAAAAATATTCCTATTTTTTCTTATAAAAGTTCCTGACACTCTTTACCTATTTCAGTAGTATGATTTTTTCTTTTAGTTAATTTTACTTTATAAGTTAGATTCATATTTTTTTGTCGCTAATTTTTTGTTTTCCCAGTGTTGTTGAGTCTTTTATTTCTTTATGTTCCTTTTCAGGAGATTTCAGTTCCACAAACCCATGCCCTGGAGATTACTGAGATAACCTCCTTACTGGCTGGGTTTATTTGCCTTTTCACTCCTGCCCAGTGTCTTCTAATCAGTTATCTTAATTTTATCTTTTGTTTAGTTATCAACAGATATATATATATATAACTTCTAATTCGGATTGCCAGGCAATAAAAATATAAATTTCAGGCTAATTTCATGTTTACAATTAGATCCTGTTTAAAAACATGATTAATATTTAGGTAAAATAACTGGTTGGTAACAAATACATATTACATTTTATTTTTTTTGCAGCACCGGGGATTGAATTTATGACCTCACACTTGCCTGGTAGGTGCTTACATCCCTGAGCTAAATCCCCAGCCCTTGTCTTTTTGAGACAGGGTGTTACTATGCCGTTCAGGCTGACCTTGAGCTCACTTTGTAGCCCAGGCTGGTCTTGAACTCCCAACGATCCTCCTGCCTCAGCCTCCCAAGTGCTGGGATTACAGGCGTGAGCCACCATACCCAGCCATATTATATTTTATTATAACAGCTTCTTCATGTAAAAAAAAAAAAGGAACTGAGTTGGGACTAAGACAAACTAGAGAGCTGGGTTGAACTAGGAGTTTCTGGGGAAGATGCTGAGGAAAGGGCAGAGACAACCAGAGCGCATAAGCGCTTCCTGCCCCCGGGGTGGGGGCAGGGGCGGGGTGGGAGGGACCTCAGGGAGAACCAGGCAGGAAATGCATTTCTTACAGGGGGGATTAGTGAGAAACAAGGAGGAAACGCACTTCCTGCAGGGGCGCTCAGTGAGCTGACGTTCTACTCAGCAAGTGGGAAGTGACGGGAGACTGACACTGCAGAATTTGCAGCCCTGGGTGCTTCTTTAGCCTGGACTTCATCCCACAGGCAAGCAAAATACTTTCACTAGGGAAATTTCATACACTGAAGTTTCTTCTAGGAGGAGAAACTGAAGAAAGAAAGACATCAGGAAAAAGAATTAACATTATTTTCTGTTTCTTCTGTAGTTTAATTCGGTTCATCAAATATTACCTAGTGAGCGAAAGAAGTTACAATTAAACACAGGACAGTACTTTCAAAAATTCACAGATTAATACGGCATCAGCCATACCATTTAATAATTAGCTAATTAATTATTTTGAGACAGGCTCTCTCTTTGTAATTCAGGCTGGCCTTGAAATCCCAGCATTCCTCCTGCTTCAGTCTCCCAAGAGCTGGAATTACAGACGTGTATCATCACACTCAGGCAGGCATAACGCTTTAGACAGCATCACACCAAATTTTGTTTAAAGGAGCATTATGGGAGTGTATAACAGCTACCTTAACTTTTTTAGAAGTATTTACATTAATGAATTACTAATTTTGATTTTATGAGTTTCATTATATGAAACATTTGTACTTAACAGGAAAATGAAATATTAGTAAAATAAAACGTTAAAATTTTAATATGTAATAGGCATGCAGAATAAACATTAACATTTTCAACATCAAAGTTTAACTGCTTACAATATCTAAGAAATAACAGCAGATTAAATTCCTACGTGAACTACAATAAGAATACAAATGAAACTCTACTACAGAAATAACACTCACTTCAGTAGTCACACCGAAGGCAGTCTTCACAAGTGACACCTACGTGTTCCATACACAGGTCCCACACTGACAGCACATGTGCTTAGCTTTGCTTTCCTGTGTGGCAGTCCAGGAAAGCACTGGACTTGTCATCTCTCCTTGTCTTCCTCTTTTTTCAGGAGTTTCCTACTATATTCTACAATGTGCACTTAGCAGGAAAATGAAATATCAATAAAATAAAATATCAAATATAAACTGTGTTTACAATAAACATCAACATTTTCTACATCAACTGCTTACTAATCTAAAAAATAACAATAGAAATAAATCCCTATGTGAACTACAATGAGAATACAAACAAAAGTCTACTACAAAAATAAAGCTTACTTCAATTATCACTCCTAAGGCAGTTTTCACACATGAGAACAGTGTGTTTCATAGACAAGAATCTCTCACACTGATAGCACATGTATTTTGTTTTCCTGTCTTCTTTGGTCAGACATACTTGACATCTTGCTGGTCCTCCTGTTTTCTTAGGAGGTTCTTGTGATGTTGCACCTGTGTGTTCACTGGTCTGCTCCAGAATTCTTTGGGGTAGTTCTCTGAGCAGATACATATTGTTCTACTTCTGTTATAATTGATTATTTATCATTTTCAGTCTCAATCCTCTAAGAAAATTTCTTGTGATATTTTGTGCCTGTTAATTTCTTTATAACTGAAACTGTTGATGCCTGACTTGTTTAGGATCAAGTAAAACACAACCATTGGTCAACACTTTGTGTCTCAAGTGACATCATAGTTGCTGCATAATTCTTCAAAAAAATTTACTCTGCCTTTCATGTTGTTGTAAAATGTGACCATTTCTGGCTTCCTTTGTGTTAAAGATTTAGTATCTTTGTAGTTTGTTTTTTTCGAGACAGGATCTCCCTATATACACTAGGCTGGCCTTGAATTCACTGTGTAGCACTGGGTGACCTTGAACTCGCAAATCCTCCTGCCTCAGCCTGCTGAGTACTGAGATTACAGACATGTACCAGCATGTCCTGCTTCACCGAAATGTAGTCCAGGGTTGCCTGGAACTCACTGTGGAGCTCGGCTAACTTTGAAGTCACAGAACCTCCTGCCTAGCCTCTTGAATGCTGAGATTACAGGCATGTACCACTATGCCTGACCTCACTGTCGATCTTACCATCATGATGTAATATTGACAGTATCAGTACTGCTTGGTTTTTCTTCACAAGATAGGAGGCCAATGTTATGGATTTCTGAAATCCAAAGATTGTACTATATTTTTCTTTATTGTGAACTTGCAGCATTTTTTCAAGTATCTTCACTTTGCTCTTATGAACAGTTCCTGTGCTGGCCAACTGGTGTTCTTTCAGAAAATGTAACATCAATAGGTCACTAGTGAACCAATTGTCCAATGTGACATTTGGGTTATTTTTTGAAAGAAGTGCAGCATGTCTGTTCACAGCATCATACATGAATAAAGACCTGGTAGCTGAGTTCCAGGATACATTCCTAGGTGTAAAATGTCTTTGCATATACCAGGGTGTGTATTTCTATACCACATGTGAAGGTTTATTTGGTGTATGTTGCTGAAACTTTCAACAACAACAGAATGATTTAAGTTGTTTGTCACTGTCAATTGACATCTTGGGGCAGGGGTCCATAAAAAGGTGAAATCTTAGCGAGTTGTTTGGGAATAAGCAATAACTGACCAAGTGAAGATGGTAAGAACGGCGTTCTTCCTGATGCACAAAGAAGTGAAATACAGGTTGCATACGTTGCCCAGTACCGCAGAGCTAATAAATTATTAGAGCTACTATTTGAGCACAAGCAGCATTGTCCCAAGTGTACACCTTTTACTACAAAGCTAAACTACTTTTTCCTATACTTGCTTTTAGAATATATTTCCAAAAGTTGAGTAAGAAATATTGAGAGCATGAATACTACCACTGATGCTAGAAATGAAGACAGAATGAATAGAAAAAAAAAACAACAGGAATTTAGTTATACAGGATTCAGTCATTGGTTTCATATGGAAGTGAGAAAGGGAAAAATTAGTTTCTAATGAAGGAAATTGATTATTATAATGGAAAAAGTACTGCTTGAAATTTGGAATAAAACATGGGAAACAGGATTTGAAAGAAGATGCTAAATTCTCCTTTGGTCAAGTTGAAGTTAATCAGCCTGTGGAAAACAAGGTATAGCTACATAATTGAATCAAGAATTGTATATGTAGGACTAAAGCTCAAAGAAAACTTCAAGACTGAAAACCTAAGTATATAACTGGTGTCATACAAATTATTTAAGGATGAAAATCCACAAGATTTCACTTTAGATGAGCATAGATGAACACCTAAGCATCAGGCAGAGGAGAGTGAGCTCAAAACAAAGATTGTAAAGTGATAGTCATGTAAGTAGAAATGAGTATCATCACAGAAGCCAGAAGCAAGGGGAATCCAAGAAGGGAAGCATAGCGTCTTGGTGTGTTCAGACTACTGTAAGAAAAAGCCGGGTGACTTATAGACAGTGGGATTTTATTTTTCCCTTTCTAGAGCTTCAGAGTGCCAGCAGACTTGGTGTATACTGAGAGCTCATTTCCTCTTCCATAGACGGCCATCATTCCACTATGATACAACACTGCAAAAGGGACAAGGGATCTCCCTAGTGTCTCTTTTATGAGGATACTAATTCCATTCATGAAGGTCCCACCATCATGGGCTTATCACTTATCAAGGATCACATCTCCTAATGCCATCACCTTAAAGGTCAGCATTTCAACATATAAACTTGAGAATATACACATTCAGTCTACTGCAGATAGTACCTATAAATATCATGGAGAGGTCTATTTTAAAAGAGGTCATTAAAAACCTGGATGTAGCCGGGCGTGGTGGCACAGTTCTGTAATCCTAGCACTCAGGAGACTGAGGCAGAAGGATCGTTGCAAGTTCAAGACCAGCCTGGGCTACAAAGTGAGCCAAAGGTCAGCCTGAACTGTATAGCAAGACCCTGTCTCAAAAAGACAAAAAACAGAAAACAAAAACAAAACAAAAACCTGGATATACTCTAATTTAGAGAATGGGTAAAGGAGCAAGACAGATTGCAGTAGTCTAAGAAATACAGAATTGAAGAAGCGTATAGAGTGACTGTAGCACATCCTGTTAAGAAATGTTGCCTGAAAGGGCAAAAAGGGTTGAATGGTCAGGTTTAAGCACTAGAATCCAAGGAAGGACAATTTAGAATGAGGGAATTAAAATGTATTTAAATTCAAAGGCAAGCAGTCAGGTAGTCCTGACTATTTAGAATATAGCAGAGACAGGTTATCACTAGTGCGGTGATTTCCTGAATTAGGTAGTAGAGCAAAGGGTGGAGTTTGAGAAAAGGTGGTGTGATAGTCAGTCTTGATTAGCTATTTGAGTGACATGAAGACAGACAGCTAGAAGATTAGCAAAGTACACTTTTGGGTGTGTCCGGGTGGATCAGAGGGCATGACCTTGGAGGACTACATCTGCTCCCTTGCCCTTTCTTATCTGCAATCTTTCACTGATCTCTACTTTCTGGCTGCCATGAGTTGAGCAACTTTCCTCCACTACATGCTCTATCATGATGTTTCTGCCTTGGTGCCAGCCCACCATAGATTAAGCCCTCTGAAACTGTGAGCTAGAATAAATCTCTCCCCCTGGAAAATGAAGGTGTTGAGTATTTTGTCCTGGCAATGTAAAGGCAGCTGATTGAAGGAGAGACATCTCTGTTTCTAAGAGTGGAAGCAGGGCATAAGAAGGAGGATTTAGATAAGCTACTTGGACTGAGGGTAGGAAAATGAGATAAAGTTAGACTTTGCAGGCACAATCATGAGGCAAAAATCACCTGAGGGCAAAAGAAATGAAAACAGGTAAATTATCTAACAGAGAATGGTGAAAAATTAAATATGTTTTTAAGAAAAAATAGTATAAATATTAATAAATTATTATTGATAGTCTAGGTACCCCTTGTGATTCATGTGATTTTCCTTAGTAATTTTTAGCAGCCTGAAGTAG